>OMNV01026114.1:0-69413 GCA_900303265.1 Brotula barbata | reverse complement strand
CCATTTAAAGAAGCTGTTCCAAATTCAATTACGGAACGTCAAACTGCCAAACGGTCTTGCTGTAAGTAAAATTTCCCCTGCTGCCGTCTTCTCTGAGCCACGACAGTATCCATGGCAAGGTTTTTCAAACTGTAAAACTTATGCTGCCCATAAGCCCTGTGTAGGCTCTCCTGACGATGGGGGGGCTTTCGTCCCACTCCATCAGACAAGTGTTGTATTCATGCAGAGGTGAGTTGCATGCTGGGACGTGCAATTCGGGCCAATGGCTTTCGGGCTGGGGGACACAAAGATCTCTTTTAAACCTCCTCCTACATCCAAAGTGGACTTTCTTTATGTTTTGTGCAAACTGTAAAACTCTGACATTTTTCTGCATTAATTAAGGCCCTCGCTCTTTATGTCTCCGAAAAGATTTATGCCTTTTTGTGACTGCATTGGCTCTATGATGACTGAGCTCAGCTATTTCTGTGGAGGTACAATGCACGCATTGGGTAGACAAACATGCCTCTTGCAGATGAGACAGACGCAATAACAAAGACGTAGTCCCATTATCAGACGCAGATTTGAGACGATCCCCTCCACATTTCTCATGGCTTTGATAACCAGATAGAAGGGTTAAGTCCATATGGCTGTTCGATATCTCAGGCAGGGCATAATATTTTCCCCAGTTTTGTGTTAAGGTTGATGCACTGCTATTACATCTAAAATGGGCGAAGAAATACTGTGAGAATGCAGTGTGTCAGCTGGGGGAAGGGAGGGACACTGTCACACGCAACGACCCAAATGTCCAATTTTGGGATAAGAAATTAGAGGGTAGGATGGGAGCCGGTTTGCTGCTCAGCCTGGGCTTTGCAGACATATGGTAATAATCTGAACCAGCTTTGAGCACGCGGCTTCCCTTTTAATGAAGGGAGCAGCGTGTAGCATGAGAACCAGCCTGCAAACACAAGAGCCAATTTCCACCTACTGCAGAAACAAAGGGGGAACCAGAGGGGGCATCAGACTGCCTCCCTCTTATCGTCATCCATAACATCACCCTTAAATACAAAAAAAAAGATGTTTCACAGCCATGAGCAAAATTCATGCGTCATCTCACACACAAAAATAACTTATTCTGTTTATGAAAATAAAATAATTTAAGTTCAGGTACTTTATTGAAAACGGCAGCAACGTTCCAGAGCAAGGGTCCTGGCATGGATAAGGAGCAGCAAAGTCCCATTATGGCTAGAATATAGGCTATAATAAGTACCCTACCACCATTTAAGTCTTCCATTGAGACAGCGTTGTACATTTGTCAAGTATCACTTCATTTTTTCATTCTATGAAATGAGTGCGTGTGTTAGAATCCATCTGTAAAAGTCACTTTTGCGTGACATTGTTCACTAACACCCTAAAGTTTTATAGCTCAACCTGGGCTATAATAACTATTCTGGATGAAAGGAAAAAATACAAGGCACAGAAAACATTGTTGAATTATTCCATGCATTTCATTCATGTTACCCCAGATTAATAAATCACTTTTTGCAGCATTGAATCTTTTTCATACGTAACTCGCAAGTTTTAACGCTTATTTCACTTTTTACATCGCCAGCTGTTTCTCACTCGTAATGTATGTCAAATGATCAGTTTTAACATTTTCCCCCGTATGCCATCCAACCATAATTACGATACCAGAGCTAATAATCAAGTCCAGCGCCCTCAGCAGAACAATCCATGGGACGAAGCCGCAGTGTTTCCTGATGCCAAAAGTGCCTTTAAGAATAACAATCTGACTTCTGACACCTTATAGATAATGACTGGCTTGTTTAAAAGACAGAACAAAGATGGTAACCATAAGGCGTTCCACAAACCTGTACACATATTTATGAGATGGCGATACGGTGCCAGGAACTGCCTCTACTCGTGCCAATGATGATGGAACGAGCAGCTGATTCCTCACGATAATTATTTCAGAGAAATTTTGGCTGCATTGGTGTTAAGGCCTGGGGAATCGATATAGTAAACGTCAGTAAATGTGTTATCCTTCACTCACACAAATTGAAGGTTTGAATGTATTTTCCACATTCTATGCACAATGGCTACCACCACCAACTCTGCCACTAATGACAGTTTGTGACAGAAATAGGGGATATTACCTCCAAGTAAACCTACCTCGAATGAACCGCACTCGCTAAAGTATTAATGGTGTGTTGAGAAGTGAGAGAGGCTGCAGGTACGAAATTACTGTAAATGAGTGTGTTGGAGTGCGTGTGCAGTGGGGAGTGTTGACAAAGGGAGTGCAGTTGAAGGCCTGTGCGTGCCAATGTGGAGGAGGTTTGGGGTTATATTTAGCAAGGTGGCCCATCAAACAGGCAGAGGTTAACCCTTCACCAGTAAAGACTACAAGTAGTGGAAGACATCTCCTGATTTATTGCTCCAAGTAAAAACATTTGCATCCGTAATCGGCTGCAGGCTAAAGCTGTACACAGTACCTAGACTGACGTACGATGATCTCTGTCATCTTTTAGTACTTGTGCTTGCGATCCATCTGGTTAGGGCAACTAGTGCACCTATTCTGATGTTTCTTCCGTTTGTTTCCCTACATGCTCAGGGTTCTTGAGGGGTTTTTAGTTGTCTTCTTAAAGCCTGTGGTGTGGGTTGGAAACCATTGAAGTGTGGACCGTTAAAATCCTTTGTATGTGAAATTGCACTGTACAAATTAGCTTTACTTTGTGCAGTATATATGACATTCACTGTGCCCTTTGAAATAACCACATTTTGTTTGTGTTCGTGTTTTTTCGAAGCTTCCGTGGGAGCAAAAGGCCAACCGGTCTCTGTGTAATAATTATTCTATTGCCATCGCAGCTGAAACACCATCTCAAATCCATTTCAGGGAGGATCCCAATCCCTTTGCATAAACACACAATAAGCATTTCCAAACTTTTCCAGCCAGATGCTTGAATTGGGCTTAAAATTTTCTTCTGAACCCGGCCCGGTAATTGTCAACAGTCCAGCCCGGCCTACCATAAAGTTTTCATTCCGACTCCCAAATCTGTGGAATTTGTGTTTCTATCCCAGCCTCACACAGAGAAGAGAGTTTTCAGATCAACAAAAACCAGACCCAAAATTATTGCAGTAAACTTGAAATTCTTGAAACAGCCAACGTCTGCATCAGTGTTTACTTAAAATCACTGCGACTGATTCCCGTAATGTGAATGAGGCTCTGTGAGCGAAGGCTTCATTGATATCCTCCTGTCGTGATAACACACTGAAAATCCAGCAGCAGTGAAAATCCTCTCGGGTTCTAACGAATCGCCTCAAAGACGAAGACACTGATGGCTGCTGAGCACTTTATAAACAACAACTCATGATGGTATAGGTGGATACCTTGTAATACCTCCACCAGCGCCCCCTCTGGCCGTGGGTTAATGTTACACTTGACTGTAAACATCCACATAAGACATACAAACAAAAGATCTGACCAACTGAGCTGAAAAGATGACAACAACTGAGCCCGGCCCAAGCGTATCCTGTTGGGTTCAGAACCGTCAGGACAAAAAGGACAAAAGCACACACACAGCAAATGAATCTGCATCCAAACGCAACGTAGAAATGCCAAAACAACCACAGGTTTTTATCCCGACTCTTGAGCAGGTAGACATGGAGAACTCCCCACAGGTACTCCGTTCCTTTACAAGGTATCCACTGCATCCATATCAGAATCCTGCTGCATGTACGCTGTACGTGGATGCCTGCCGGGACAGTAAATCACTATAAGACATGTAATTTAAAGTCCATCATTAAACTTGCAGTTGAGAGGGACAAACAACCACTCTTCCACTTGTTGATATGAATAAATCCCATAATTGAAACAATCTGTTTAAAATTGCGATGGGGGCTGCTGTTCGCCAGCCCCTGACAATAACAGACTCAACAGAAACCAAAACACTTATTCCCTAAAAGTACAGTTATTGTCATACGGCAGGCTGCAATATGCACAAACATTCATTTAACCAAGGTAGAGAGTATAAGTGTGGAAGGGCACATCGAGATAAACATTTGCCGATGTGTCTTCAAAGTTAAAGAAGGTGTGTGTGTGTGTGTGTGTGTGCATGTGACCCCTATAATTATCCACTCCGTAGTGCAACACACAGCCCCATCTTAGTTATCTTTAAATTATTAGCGCGGAAATTGCCAGAGGAATTTCAATACAATATTACTGTAGTATTTAGTTTGTGATGGGGATTGTATTGCAGTTTAATTAAGTACGGCACTTCTGCAATTTGATCATACAATATTTTGCTGATTTTTACATTGTTTCTTATAATGTGTCTTCCAATTTTTATCATCATGGGACATTTTGTCTTCATGAATCACAGTGGATTCTTTCTGTAAAGTACAGCAAACGTAAAGCAGAATCCGATGCTTGTTTGTCTGTCTGAACAGGACAGGAGGAGGACAGAAGAACCTTGAGGGCAAAAAGGAGTAAACCATCTGCAATCTAAACCCAACACATCCACTGCTGTGAGGAAACATCCCACAAATTTGAGATTAATGCCGAAGTACAGCATTATTTACAAAAATAAAGGGTAAGAGGAGACGAAGATCCCTCTCACCCTAAAGCAGACAGCTTGTTCAGAGTACTAGTACAGCAGCTTGTGTTGAGTATCAGCCCTTTCCCAGTGTTCTCAGAGTCCTTTGTGAGAGACGATGATGAGAAAAGGATACACGAGAGAGGGGAAGAAAGGGCCTCCGGCAGTGAGCACGTGTTCATGACAAAGAGTGCATCTGTGACTGAAAACTGTAAAACTGACTATAACAACTACGCACAACACCTGAATCATTTAAGTGGAGTGTGATAGCCACCGATACCGAGAGAGCCATCGCGCCATGAGAGCATTTAAACTGCAGCAGAAATGAAATTGCATCTAACAGCTGACAACAACAAAGATGAGAGATGTGGTGTCATCATGCTCCTCTGCAAAAGAACGAGGAAACTGGAAAAGATATGATCATATAGCAAGGAATCTTGCTCTTTTTTTTCGTTTCCAATGAACGTTTGCCCCATTAGATGAATGCACACAAAATGAAAGAGCCATATAAGAAATCTCTGCTGTCGGAAATTGTATAAAGAGGATGTACTGTGCGAAACTAATGAGATGCTGAGGAGGAAATGAATTTTCTGAGACACGAAGAGGAGGAGGAAGAGAAATACTGCTGTGATATTCTAGTCCACATCTCACATTCAGGCAGAGAGAAAGCAAGCTGTGTGTAGTCATTTCAGAAGGTTCACAAGTGCACACTGTGGCACAAGAAAGTGCTTCACTTTATCACAGATTTGTATCACAAGTGTGTTGAAAGGCTTGCGACCGGGCCCAATGCCATGCACGTGAAAGACTGATATGAAGTGGGGATGAGTGTTACAGACAAGACAAGAGAACCGAAAAGCAAACAGTCCTCAGAGCTCCATCAAGTAAAGGTAGAAAACGAAAAAAGAGGAAAGGAAATCAGAGTCAAGAAAATAAAGGAACAATGGAGGGACAGTGTGAGGACGGAAGTCTCGACTGTAACACTCGACGAGCCACGCCAAACACACACACACACCATGGTATATGCACCGAGTTGCATACACTATTCAAAAATGTGCATCAATTTTTTGCCCACATGTCTGCTGTAGACGCAAGTACACATTTGTCTTTTTTAAAATGTTTTTTTTAGGAGTCGTAATTAATTATGCTTCTGCTTGAACAGTGTAGTGCATAGTGCATCCAGTTCCCAAGATAAAATAGTGCGTGCTTCAATTTTGCACCACGACCCACGCATCTACTTAATGAGGGATAACATGGAGGCCCTTCCTGCACACCTTTAAACATTGTAACAGTTAATCAATCAGTAAGATCTGGATCTTATTTTTTTGATAATGGACAGAGACCAGACAGGACATCTGGTCCCAGATTAGACCAGTGTGTTTAAAACAAGTTTAAGACTCTGGTGGCCTGGAAAACTGAAGTGTTCCAGACTCAACCAATTAGAGCTGCTAAACTTTAACTCCATGTTTACTTCTCTTACTGCGCTTACCCGGAAGATGCCAGCGTACGTCTTTGTGCGATGTTGGGGAGAGAGACGAAAACCGAGCTTTCCTCTAAGAAAGTCCACATGTCGCCAAAGGAACATTTCACTTTAAACCTTTGAATTATAATCTGGGAAATAAAGGTGGGAGGCAGGAATAATGACACTTTTGGAGGCGGAAAAGGCAATTAATACTACTGGCTGATGATTAAGGGGGGAATATCTATCATCTGAGTGTGTGCTGAGCTGTCCCATGATTCCACGCTGATTAAAAGGACCTTCCTCAGGAGAATTTGGGGATGCCTAAATACATCTGCCTCCAGCTGGGATAATTGCACAGGTCACTTACCAAATCCAGCCATTAACTTAAAGAGTCTTCATAGCTGGTGGAGAGCATGAAAGCAACGTTTGTGTGCTTGAGGATCAAAGCCATGGACGCCCTCATCTTCTTATCTAAACAACTCGGAGATAGTCATACACAATGGTTTGTATATCCCAGTGTTTGGCAGTGTTAATGCCTGGCTTATGTTCAGACTGATGCTCACCTGGAATCATGAGGGATGGAGATCAATAGCTGATTTCAGACATTCTTGTACTTACTCAGTCGTAATCTGAGACCCAGCCAGCTCCTTGGTGGCGATTTGTGCAGAACTGGATTCATGGTCCACTTGATTGGCACCATCTACACATGCAGTCTTCCTCCTCTTCCTCACGGCTCTGAGTGTCGGTGTGTCAGGATCAGCGCTGCTTACCAAAAAACGTTCAATTGTCTTCTCGCGCTCTCGTCATTGTGTCTCATTTCGGTTCAGCTGTAGTCCGAACATTTAATCGGCGACGAGTACAAAGCTGCGGTGAAAATAGTCGCAAAAACACGTCCGAATGGTAACACAACGCAAAATAAACAAAGATTAAATAACCTTAAAGGTTTGGAGCTAAGTTGAACCCGCTGCTGGCTGTGGATAACCTGTTGCTAGCTACACACATGCAAACACAAAAAATCTTCTCGGCGTTTCTTGGTGGAGCTCGGTGCGACTTAGGTTAGGAACGAGATAATAATAGAAACTGTCGTTCGGTTCGGTTAAAACGCGCAGTCCTACGGTGAAAATGGCCCCGCCAACTTTACACAGCGAGCTGCTGAAGTTGGAGACATTGTCCACTGGCTCGTCTCGCCACCGTCTCCGCTCAACCATCAGCTCGCTTCCATTCATTCACATTGGCTGATCCCAAGGATCAGTGCAGCGTCACTACGCAGATACGCCGCTAGGGGCGCTGTACACACACAGAGGCCACGGGTCCCAAACACAACGGTGCAATAATGCAGTAGAATGGAACAGAATATTCAATGTCAAGTATACAAAATTCTGTTAAAGAGGGACTCCACTATTTTACAGTGAAATACTCCGCAAAAAAAGGCGAAACTGTTCAAGAGGTGTTCAAATAATGAGAATAGCTGTCCAGTTCTTGAATTTAATTTTTTCGTTTCCACTGCACTAAATTTGATGAATGTAAACAAGCTGGAATGGACGTAGAAGAATCTGCTGTCAGAAATTCTGCAAACAGGCTTCACAGTTCAAAACTAATGAGATGTTAAAGGAAATTGATATTAAGTTTAGATATCAGGACAGTAAACTGGTAGAATACAATAAAATAGAACAAAATGTTCTACTTCCAAGATGGTCAACCATTAATTCAAATATTATATACTGCTATGGAAAAATATTAAATTTAAAGTAAAATGCATCCATTCAAACAATTTTACACATCATATTGAATGGTTTATTGGTCTTTATTGGAGTACTGTTAAGCATGAGCTCAACATAATAGCCTTTTTGATTATAGGGAGCACTATGCAATGTCAGGAAGCGTGACCTTCATGACATCACAGAGGTTATTTCCTAGTGATGTTGAAGACAAATAACCCTTGTTATGTCATAGGTCAGTTTTCCTGATTTTGCATGCCCTCCTGATTTCACAAAAGCCTTATGCAACCATTTTCACGTGCTCAACTGTGCTCTCCACGGCAAATAAATGACATTTCATATGTATTCTTCTTTTAATTATGAGTAAACGAATACTGAGAGTAAAATACGCTCAAGTGTACACGTGAGGCATATGACAAGGTGAAAATTTTGACAATGTAGCAATTGAAAAGTACAACTAAATTACAAGTAAGGTTGCCAAATACTTTATTTGAACTTAAGTGCAGTACTTAAGTATACAGATGAGTATACTCTGGTATATTCTCCCTCTGACTAGATTGTTATTATTTGTGTTATACACAGTGTAACTCAACTCAATGAGGATAAACTAACCGAGCACAAAGGTTTATAAATGGAATTTTTGTGTTATTACAGTAATGAAACTTAAGCATTTTGTAGCCTGTGGACCTTGTCTGTACTCGCATGTTGTCTTTGGAAAATCTCTATGGCACTGATTAAGTATTTGAGAGAAATTCAATCATCACAAGTCAAAGTGGATTGCACAATATATTGTTGACCTTGAGTGCTGAACCCCTGAATAAAACCACCGAGGCCACATGTCTGCGTGACTACAAGTCTACGACTGTCGGACAGGTGTTCTCCAGACTAACTTGGACAATGGTCAAGGCTTTAAACTGACCAAGACCTTCATCCTTTCCGCCAAGAGTACTTTATGATGCATGTTTAAAAATATACCATATAAACTTGCACTTGTGAGTTTCCACATACTACATTACCTTATAGGTGTACTATGTATTTGTTTCCATTTAGCATGCTTTATTCTTCTAAGTGAGGATTTGACTAATTCCAAGTAAGATGTGTGTTAAATAAACACTAAGGGAACTGTGATGTTACTATTCAAACTCATTTAGATTTCATATCCAATGAATGTGTTTTCTCAGTGGTCTGTTTGTGTGCTCCCTCACTTTATGTATTTTAATAACTGTCTTCAATTATACATTTGAATTTTATTATGAAACCTCCTATTGATATTCAGCCATTTCCCTTGTATCTGAAAGCAGTTTTTAACTCCAGCATTCCTACCCTTTAAATCTGAGTAATTATGTGAACATGTGTGGCTGATCATAGCAAAAGCATTAGCCTGAGCACCACTGCCCCCTCCAGGGGAAAATATTAACGTCAACAACATCTTTATTTTACCTTTAAGACCAGAAAAGACCTAGATAAAAAATGAAAAAGACTGCATTTATTTTGTAGTAACAGATAAAGCAGATGTCCAAATTTATGTTGTGCTCTAACCTTAAACTAAACACTCACAATTATCTGATATAAAAAAATAATTCTCACAAGATAGGCTTTCTTTTTGAATCAACATCCTTTAAAGTTGAGGTCATATGAAAGATTCCTCCCTTACATCTACCTCACCTTTTATTTATTTATTTTAATGTATTTATTTAAACAATGTACCGATTATTATGATGGCCCAATTAAATGGGCATTATTTATTTATGTATGCTTGTGAATGTGTACAACAGTTTGTTTTATCAAGTTTAATTATGAAAAACTTACAACTGTATCAACAATCAGTGGCATTGTATACAAACAGGTCAGTCTTGACAATGATCAAAAAAGCAAATAGCTTGAACAAGAGTCCTTTAATATCTGACACATTTTCGGACGTTGCTTTGGGGTGTCACCTACAAAGAAGAGCCACTAGGAGGGCTTTGACTGGAAGGTATGACCATGTTTTCTGTTTTGACAGCATACCAAGCCTGTTTTGACTACTGTTAAAAATGTACTTGACTAGGTCTCGCCAATCCCTTGAAGACTCGCAGCTTTCCAGCACCGGTTAGATCAAAACTGTAGTCAGCGGTGACATAAGGCTTTTCTCCATCAAATCCCGGCTGAAACGGAGACAAAGGTTCTTTAAATCACTGCAGCAGATCAGATATGTGTATGTCAACTTATGTACTAATTAAGTTTATTCATAACAAAAGGAATAGCTTGGCGGCATAGTAGGATAGGATATTTTATGATGACATTTTTTAAACTATCTTCTGACCTGTGTTTTCAGGATGCAGGAAGGCAGTGTAATTGCTCCAAGGAGGAGACAGTTGACCTTACGAAGGACGGAGAGATCAATGGGTGTTAGCAAGAAGTACAGACCTCGCACCATGTCAATACCTCGGAGCACACCTGCAACACAAACACACCACAAGACAAAAACTATTATAAACTCAAAATTTCATACAGAGCGCCACTCAGTGCTTTGTCATAAAAAAGTTCAGGCAGGATACGTACCAAAGCCCACACATGGGCAGATGGGTGCTTGGGTGAGGAAGACTGGTCCCCCCTTGCTTGATACTTTCTCTCCAAGGCAGCAAAGTCCCACCAGATTGGCATTGGCAGCATAAAACGTGTGACTGGGCACCACCTCACAATGGATCACGCCAAGTGCCACTGCTGTGTGAGGCACCTATGAATATTCAAAAACATCTGTGAGGCCTAGAAATGTCCTCTTCTGCTAATGCTTAGAACGGTTAGTCATTAAACCCTCAAAATGCTAAATCTTCATGCAAGAATCTGTTATTTTCTTACGACAACTGTGAATCCTACAAAGAATAC
This sequence comes from Brotula barbata, assembly GCA_900303265.1. Lineage (NCBI taxonomy): Eukaryota > Metazoa > Chordata > Actinopteri > Ophidiiformes > Ophidiidae > Brotula > Brotula barbata. Next base: position 58,803 of record OMNV01026114.1, on the reverse strand, counting down.
AAAGTACATATGAAAGCAACATCTTTCATGTACCTGGTATGGAGTGAGTGAATGTAGCGGTCTAACAGGACCTGGCTCTGGAGACTGTAACTGACTGAGGTAAGCCAACAATGACAGCTCTCTGTGCTCATTGGAGCGCTGGTGTTTCCTGTCAAAAGTGACATACCAAGACACAATGAATCTTGTTTTTGGAATAATAAAAGTTTTCAAATGTTTATGCCTCAGTGGCCTTGTCGTGGAGTACTTACGCTGTTCCTTGATGCCCCACTCCTTGAAAATCTGACTGTACAATGAGGTGAGCATAGTTTCTGGCGGGACTGTGGCTTTCTGTAAATTCTTCCAAGGCCGTCTGGGCGGGTGGGTGTGTCTGACACCCATGTGCTGTCCTAAGAAACTCTGGAGTTAGGGGGGGACACTGGGTGGTCTTGCTATGACAAAGCTGGACCACATGCGAGACTGGGAAGAAGCGGATCATGTCCACTAAGATTTGGAATCCAAATCCTGGGGACAGCCAGAATAATCACACAATCAGAAATTGTGTACCACGATTACTTGTAAAGTTTTATATGTTAACACTACTGTCTGGCTCTGATTGTTGTCAGTGCTGACCTTTGACCCATCCCATTGTGTTGATGATGACTGGAGTCTCTCGGCTCTGTGACCGTCGCCGCCACAAGGACTTAAGGGATTCCAGGTAGCGGTCTAAGTCCGACTCACATGACGACTGACCATAGTAGATCATGTGCTCCGGCTGGCGCTGGTGTGTGAAAGGAGGGCCTGAAAAATAAATTATATAAGTCTGCTGCGTTTCTTCTAGACTAATAATATACAAAGAAAAGGCATGATGAAATTGTAAAGGCTCTAAAAGTTATATACATATAAACAACATAAAAACATACCTAGAAGTGGTTCTTTGACAGTTGACAAAGACAGACAGCCCGAAGGGGTGAATTCTGTTTGTCCAAGGTCACCTTCCAAGTAATCAACACTGGACGTGCTGCAGGTACACACAAACACATGGCACACATTACTTTACACACAAAAATCGAAGAGCATAAAAGTAACATAATGAAACAGCAAAAAAGAGGATCAACTGAAAAAAGAGAGTATGACTAATAATGTATTGAAATGGCTCTTAAAAATAAAATATACAAGGAACAAGTTGAGCATTATGCCATAATAAGAAGTATGTGCTATAAATATCAACAATAAACAGACATAAACAGCATGATTACAATCTGCAAAGTAACAGCAACAGCATATTATTAATTTAATATGAATATATGACATGCAGTGCATGCCTGTTATAGAACTTACTGATTTAGTAGCGTATTAAGGAGGATGCGGATGAATGTCGACTTGCCCACATTTTTTGACCCATATACAAGGATCACAGCAGAGCTATCCATGTCCCCTGTGGATATGGGACAAGACTCTACATTACAAGGAAGGATCGGACATGAACATCTTTCACTGTATTTTACACAGTTACAACATGCTAACAGACACTGTTCTTTTCTACCTGAGGCGTCTGTGCTTTCAAACATAATTTGTACTGTTCTGTACATTTTATTTGTACCTTTGCAAGCGCTGACCACTGTGTTGAGAGCTTCTCTATAGCTGTTTGACATTGTCAGGCCCTCGATGGTGCTGACCAGCGGAATCATACCCAAACCATTAAGTGGCGTATCAAGCACAGCTGACATGAGCTCACTCTAAAAACAAGATGAGAGGTGAAGCTTTTGACAGGCATCTCTTATGTATAACACTGGTCTGTCAAAATTATCTTTAGCTAAAACATTTCAAATGAAACATGGTTGAATTAATTGAGATTTGCACTGGTCACATAACTTACCATTGGGGGGCTGAACAATTCACTGAGATCTGTAAAGCTTGACAGAAACCGTGTCAGAGGAGTTTCCATAGGCTCCAGCAGAATGATGGATGAATCTGATGTTACCCTTCTAAGTAATTTCTTTTGTGACACTGCAAAAAACACAAATAAATAATCAAAGGACACAGAAAATATCTTCTAGAAAATACTACAATCTTATGTGCAACATTTACCAGACCCACAAAAATCAATAGACACGCCATGTTTCCGTGCAGATTGTTGGTCCACATACTATCACTTGGGCAAAAATGGGAGTAAAATGGAAGGAATTATAGTATAGTATAGAGTATTCTACTGCATTGTATAGTATGCATGCAAGTATACATGATGCATTACACAATCACAATATGGAACAAGCCAGCCAGTCCATTGAGGAAAGATGAACTGTAACTCAGTGTAAGCAGAAATAACATTATGGGACATGCATGACAATTAACATATTAACAAAAATGCATTTCTTTAATAGCACTATAACCCTAATTTGGGATTAATGTAATATCAACATCAACTTTACCAACAGATTTCGTTTTTACCTGATGGAAGATACTTGCGAAGGACAGCTGTAGCTGCTGTTCTATTATCTCTGTTCTCATAAGAGTTGTCCAGAGCTCTGATAGTAACAGGACAATGTGAGGCTGGAGAGAAGACTGGATATGGCGGTTGGCCCTCTTCAATCGTGAATCCCATCAGTTCCACTCGACCATAGAGGCAGGTCAAAAAGCACTTCCCACGGAAACAAAGGGTCTAGAGGAGAACAATGTAATTCCGTGATTTAATCACACAAATGGATATTAATAACATGTCTTCACCTACTAATAACAATTTTATTAAATCGCATAAATTCACCTTTGTAGAAACTACTTTTTATGCAGCTGTGATATTTTCCATACCTGGCCCTTCTGCATGATCAGCACTGCATGGTTTCTACGATCATCTCTCTCTGCACAGCAATGAAGAGAATCTCCCTCTAATCTGCCAGGCTTGACAGCCTCCATATCATGTGAAGGCTCCACGCCATTCCCTTCAATGGACTGGGCAAAGGCTTTCCAATCCTCTGAATCATCTGACTCATTGTCCAAAGTAAATGCTGAACTCCCATTAGTGTGGGTGTGAGATTTCTTAGATCCAGACTGAGGAGTGCTCTTCTTAGAGTTGGAAAGAGGCTTTGCCTTCTTTTTCAGTCTCTTGATGGAGGGCTTCTTCTTTACCGCTGCCTGGTGCTCCTGTATCATTTTGGCCCTGGCAGGACTGGAGTTGACATCGGAGGAATTGATGGGAGGCCTGCACCGCTTGCCCCTCACATCTTTCCACTTTTGGGACTTGGTGTGTCTCTTGGTCTGTGTGGGTTTACTCACCTTCATGACTCTATAATAACCAACTATTCATGTGGCTCTCAGGGAAACCGAACGGGAAGAGCCTGCAAGTAGAGACAAGAAGATAGCGTCCAAAAAGCTATGTGTCAAATTCAATATTCTGTACATTATGCTCCCACACCCAGTTAAGCTAGCCATGCAAAGACCCCAAACAACTTACGTTTGTTCATCACAACTTAGTTTGAAAAGGTGTAATTATAAACATACAATTCTTATGTATTATCAACGAACACACAGCTGTTAACCATCAGTGTGGGATGTGTGTTAAAACTGTCATGAGGTTATCGGGGCTAACAAATCGCGGCTAACAGCTAATGTTGTTGTAGCGTTATACCTACAGCTTAGAAAAAACTTACCCGCCAGTTTTAAAAAAATGGTGTACAACCGTTTGAAACAGTCTTACTCTCCGTTCGGCGTTAGCCGTGTTTATAATTACAATGCATTCAATGAGCAGGACAAATATTCAATCGTTTTACAGCCAACAGCTGTACCGTAAGCTAGCTCACTAGCTAACATGTGAGCCAAACATACGCCGCGTCCAGATGGCCGACCAAGTTGTACACGGAGTTTCGTTAGCTACAACAAAGTCAGGAAATTTCACCAAAACACTTTGGCTACCCAGATACGTTACATAAATTCAATGCTGATATCAAAAATAAAGACAAACAATAAAGAATGAATTTTTGTATTGATAGCGCTGTATTTGTACACGTTTGATGTTGGACAATAGACATTTTTTGCAGAGTTGCGTCGCGTAAACACCGTCACTTCCTTTTTCAGTTTGTAGGGGCCTGCTCGAAACCAAACCAAGCAGTGTGTGGCTACGCGTAACCGCTTTTTTAGAGCATTTAGAATACACCGGAAACGGGCGCCGTTTTCTACCAAAGAGACGGAATAGAAATTCGTGTAAAACTTGCAAACGTGAGTGTGGACATGCCACTGCAGGACGCGAACAACGCTAAGGGAGCGTCTTCAAAAATATGCCTTTGGAAACAAACGTCGAGGTTCGTATTTACCTAGGGGTTGGTGGCGATAACTTAAGCAACCATTATCACTGTTGAGAATATAATTATAGCACCTTAGCATTCGGTATTAGCAAATTGTACATATTTTCCTTAAATAAACTTATAACACCCTAAGGGCTATTGTAGGTATCTGACAATAAGCAAGTGTTTTCAAACGCCATATCCTATATACGCTGTATAAGATTTTGATTTATTACAATTTGTATGCAACAAAAGTTTTGAAAATATCATTAAAGTGTCCATGCAATATGTATTTTTATGTAGTTTTGTAAATTATTGTTTTTGACCCGCGACTAACTTAATACTTATTGGTTTTTCAGAAATCCACATCCTAATGCTGTGATATGATGTCCATGTGTCTGGTCTAGCATCAGTCTGTGTTGAATCCAGAGGATGTCTGTGGCAGAGAGCAGCCATGCTCGGCGTGTGTTGTCCTTCTTGAACCAGCAGAGGGAAGCAGGGGGGTTTTGTGATGCAATGCTGAATGTGGGAGATGGAGTGGTTTATCTGGCCCATCGGAACATCCTTGCTTGTTTCAGCAAACTGTTCCAAGAATCCAGCATGGCCACTGTACCATGCATGGAGGTCTGCCTTCAAGAGTGCCCCAAAGACGGCCTAGAAGTACTCCTCAACTTTGTCTACACTGGAGAGCTAAAGCTAGACCCCAACAACCTTGACAAGGTACAAAGTGCTGCAGCCAGTCTGTGTGTACCAGAAGCACTTTTACTTTGTCAGCAGTTCACAGAATTCTCTGTGGAATCTGAGCCTGTTAAGCGCAGAAGAGGCAGACCTAAAAAGTCTGTATCAACCTCAACACCCCAGTGTTCAATGAAAGAAGAGCATTTGGATGCAGGTTCTAAGGATAACTCCAGCTTGGATACAGCCATTACAACTACCACTCGCTCTGGTCGCATAGTCAAAGGCCCCAGGAGACTGGCAGGTGAGAGCCCCACCCATGACCCTGCCCTAGCTGAGAAAGCTAGCAAGAGGGCCATGCTTGTTGCTATGGAGACTGAAAGTTGTGACGCTGTTGTGGAGAGTCCTAACCTGCAACAGCCAACAGATGACTCTGAGGTACAATGTATCAGCATACACATAACTACAAGTGCAAAATAAAGATGTCAATTTACGATCATTATTATGATTACACACACTTGTTTTCTTTAGATAACCAAGTTGCAGACAGATGTTAGTGACAATGGTGTCAGCCAAGTATATGAGGAACAAGATGATGGTGAGGAGGAAGATTTTGAGGCCATCATTGAGGACTCCGATGAGGAGTATGTGCCAATTGTCGAGCCCAGTTCTGCAGCCTCGTCCACAGTACAGAGACGCAAAACTGAGGGTAAAACAGACAAAAAAGAGAATGGTGAAGCTGTGGGGGATGACTCCAGGAAGGGCTCTGTCCAGTGTCCAACTTGTGGCAAAACTTTCAGAAGCAAATACTACCTGAAAGTCCACAACAGGTATGTCACTGTGATATAAGATATTTTCTCCCCTTCAAATGAAAGTTAATGATTTTGTCCTAAACCTAATTTATCTTTATGTGGTTTTTAGGCGACATACAGGTGAGAAGCCATTTGTGTGCCTCAAATGTGGAAAGAGGTATTTCAGAAAGGAGAATCTTTTGGAACACGAGTCCAGAAACTGTGCTAAAATGCAGGTGAGTAAAATGCGCTCATGTAAATGATTTGCACATGTAGACTTCATGTCAACTTAGTCAGTTAAATCTGTCCTTGTCATCACATTGATTCCAGTGTGTTACATTTACAGACATTCTCCTGTCTGACGTGTTCAGCGACATTTGACAAAAAACAAGAGCTGCGTGTGCATGTTATCTCCCACACAGGGGTTATGCCAAACAAGGTACAGCCTACACCTTACAAACATAGAGACCTTTGAAGTTATGTGACATAGGTGGCAGTAGATTTAAAAAATATATATCATTCATATCATGGTGTCATTTTTTTTCAGTGTTCACTGTGTCCAGAGCAATTTATGCACAAGAAAGACCTAACTAGTCACATGATCAAGGTCCATGGCTTTCCCAAACCACATGCAGTAAGTTATATGTCAGAGGATGTTAAAGTTTGTCTTTTAATACTTACTTGGCTATTATTTATATTTAAGTATTGTACAACTTAACGTTTATGTGTTTTATTTGGTGGGCAGTGTTGTGCAGGTTCAATTCCGACCTCTGCCCTTCGCTGCATGTCATCCCCTCTTTTTATTGTCTGTCTTTCTACTGTATCTATCATAATAAGGCAGAAATGCCAAAAAAAACGTTAATGTTTTATTTGAAAGAATGCTTCGTGACTCAGATATTTTGGAATGCAAGATATAAATCTTGTGATGCTTTGGTTTTTAGTGTGTCCAATGCACCAAATCCTTTTTGACTCGGACAGAGCTGCGTATACACGAAGCAGCCAAACATCGAGGGGAGAAGCCGTTTGTATGCGAAGAGTGCGGCCATCGCGCCTCAAGCCGAAATGGCTTGCAGATGCACATCAAAGCCATTCATAGGTACGGGAACAAAGTTTTGGGTCTGACAGTACCACAACTTTCTACAAAAACTAAAATATTGACACACATAAATTCTGCTTTGGGCTGCTCTGTTGATTTGTAGAGCTATGAGCACACTGCCTCAGTAATTATTTCATTCCACCTTACAGAAACGAGCGGCCATTTGTGTGTAGCATATGTGGCCATGCATTCACACAGAAGACCAACCTAAACATGCATCTGCGTGTACACACTGATGAAAGGCCATTCCAATGTCATCTCTGCGGCAAAACATTCAGGACACAAGGTAATGACCGTCCTGCGTGGAACTGCGTTGTCTTCTGCTGTTAAAGTGTGAACCAATATGAACTGTCACTGTTCTCACAACTTATCAGCTGTCATTCAAAAACTTGTTTTTATTACATTATCTCTGTTTATACTCTTATCAGCCAGTCTAGACAAACACCACAGGACACACACTGGTGAGCGTCCTTTTAGCTGTGAGTTCTGTGAGCAGCGTTTCACAGAGAAAGGCCCCCTCCTGCGCCATATTGCCAGCAAGCATCAGGAAGGCCGTCCCCACTGTTGTTACATATGCAGCAAAACCTTTAAAGGTAAGAAATGCAGTTCTGATGAGGCCAATATATGAGCCTTTGTTGATGTATTTAATCTGAACAGTTAGTTCTTGGACAAATACAAGGAATTCTTTGTGGTCCTGACTGCTGATTTTATCATCATTTTATCAGATTAAACACTAATAAGGTTTTTCCTTGTGATTTTGTGCCTCCACAAGCAATGGAGCAACTCCGGGTCCACCTGCGTCGCCATAAGGGCATGAGGAAGTTTGAATGCGAAGACTGTGGTTACAAGTTCACGCGACAGGTAGGCTCTGAGTGATTTGAAATTCCCCCTGTAATTTGTTCCTAATACTCATAACTACATGCTTTCTCCTGCAGGCACACTTACGACGACACCTTCAAATACACAAACGCACTGAGAACTACAACCCCCGACAGAGAAAGCTGAGAAACGTGATAGTGGAGGAAGTAGACGGAGGCCCAAGTGAGGCTGAAGCAAGTAAAGTTGTAGAAGCATCACTGGAATGCTCAAACGTGGAGTCGATCTCCACAGCCACATCCTCTGGGATGATTGAGGCGAGCGATGCAGTGACAGGTGGAGTGGTCTCCAACCAAGACTGTTCACAAGCCGAGGTAGTGGGGACTTTCTCCTTACCAGAAGTCTTGGAGCAAACACAACTGGTAACTGAGGCGTACGAGTCCACAGTAGACATGGAGGGCATTGTTGTGAACATATCAGAGAATAAAGCCTGATGAGTGAAAGAAGCATGGACGGTGTAACACTCAGAATTAAGGTGACCGTACGGGAAAGGTGTCAATGTGATATTAAGATGTGTTGATGCACAGCCAATAATATTTGACCCTTAAAGACATGCTGGAGATACTCGTTGCAGACCTACATTTAAGAATAGGAAGATATCACCTGGCTTTTGATAGTTTTATTAAGTGAAATGCATGCTTGGCAGAGTTGTATGAATGTGCAGTTGTAGTTTTTTGGTCTGTGCCTACTGTAACTGGTCTCTGGAAATGTACAGTAAAAATGATTTTTTGCTGTTTATTACTGAAGGTATGAGGCAGATATCGATGTTATTCTATGTAGGCGTCCCAAGAGGTATTTCTCAAAGAGGATCTTGCGGGTTTGTGAACACTCAGTTTCCAGAAACTGTGTTTTCCATTCGCAAAACCAGGACCAGTGAGTGAAGTGAGGTCCATGAAGCTAACCTGTTCCCTGACACACAGTGGGTCCTCTTCCATGCATATTCTGTGCATTGAGCTTTTTTAAACTTTTTTGTGTTGCTCCCTGGACATAATCATCTGAGGCTGACGTAAGAAAATTCCTCACAATTGCAGATTTGTCAGCATTAATAACTATCAAGCAGACTATGCCAAGGATGTTTGCATCCTAAAAATGTATGTTTTATTACATGATTCAAAGACACACAAGTGCTACCACAGTGCTAAACCATTTAGCTATGGCAGGTTTTATCATTTGATCCAAAGTGTAAGTCTCTACCAATTAAACTATCCATGCTCTTGTATGGTACTCATGCAGTTTTACATAGGCCAAACTGTGGCAGTTAGAGAGCCTGTGGAATCGTGACGCTGGCATCACTTCTACAACCGCTTGGACAACCTCCTAATCTGTATAAGTACCCAGCAGGATTCCGTGATGTTCCTGCACATTCTACGGTGCAAAATATCAAAACACTGGAGTTTTTGTGGCCCCCGTTTATTGTGAATGAGTTTATCGGCACTCCATTGATGATGGCTTTTTAAAGTCTTTGCGAACATGCTTTGCACAGCATCATTCTACTCGACTGAAAAACATAACTCTCAACAGTTGTTCTGGAACTGGAAACTCAAGAGTGTGGTGTTGGGGTTTGTCTAGAATTCAGGAAAGTTGGTTTTTGATAAAAACCTTTGTCTGATTTGCCAGTTTTAGATACCTGTATAGCTTCTTTTGTAAGCTTATATTCACAAGTAATGTATTGCTTAAAAATTCTAATACATGTGTCTTCCAGTACATTCCATGGACCACAGAAACTATTTGGCAACATCAGTAACTTATTAGAAAATCATTGAATGACCGCAGAATAAACTCACAGAGCTGCTTGCAGTTTTATTTTTGGTAACCACACTGTAAAGGACATTGTTCACACACATATCCATTACATAAGGTTAAGAATACATATACAAAATAAATTCAACATCACAAACTCGTATGAAAACTAAGAAAATAATGCTGCATGAACATTACAAGAGAAACACTCAAAAATACAATTTCATTTAGAGCAAAATACGGGAGTAAGTTGAGATTTATTTGCACTTCCAGTTATGACTGCAGATCCATTACCACCGTGCACCACATTTTACTGTTGTTGCTCCTGACAGGCAGTGCTGTTTGGCAGCAAATGCCCAAATATAGTCACAAATAAATATATCAGAGTAAACCTTTTAAAAAATATTTCATGCACATTAGAGTGGTGGTTACATGCTATTATCTAGCCCAGTTAAAGGTTAAGAGTGACGCAAGAAGATGGTGTAGTCTAATCATTACTAGAATATTAACCCATAAAAGTTACCGTCACATGCAACCATCCTGAAATTCTGCTACGATGATAGCAAAATCACTCAACCCAGCTAGGAGTTTAAAGCATCGTAGCTGAACCATCTGTTTGGTTAGTGCTAAAAAACTGATTAGTGAAGTCTATGGAATGTAAGCAGGTTATTGCTACTTCTGAAAAATATTTGCTTGGCATTAAGAAGCAATTCAAACTTGAAAGTACTGCTTGTCCACAGTGAAACACTGCTGTCACACACAAAAGTACATATCATCTTTCTAATTCACCTCAGCATTCACCGCAGTCATTGGGATGAGTGACAGCTGCAGTGAGTGCTCTTCTGCCCGTAACAGCTTCAGCATTATGATGAGGTGAATTCACAGGAAATTATGGCAGTACGAAGAACAGGGTGTTTGAATGATATCAAGGTCCGAACTCAGCGAGCTGGGTTCACATCCTGGTTCTGGTTCTGGTTCTGGTTGAGATTGTTGAGGTTGTTCAGCGCTACATGACGCTGATGCCGATGCAAGTTCATGGCGCTTGGCATATCGATGGGTTCAAATGTGTTGGACACCAGTGGCATGAACTGGCGAAATATACTGACACTTCCATGCCAGAAGGTGGGCTGGGGCAGACGTCCAGCAAGGGTCCAAGTACGGGTGATCGGGTCATAGGCTTCAACCACATCTGACAGCTCAAATGTATTGTCATAACCACCCGACACGTATAATTTACCGCCCAGGACTGCCACGCTACCGCCAACGTGGACCTGAAAAGAGGGATTAAAACAAAAATTTGACTGTGTGATCATACTTAAATTCTGTATTTTTGTCATTTGAGTGGTAACTGAATGGCATTTAATTACTTAGGCCTCAAATGTGTCAGTGTGTGAAATAATATGATCGATTTAACAGCAAACTCAATCCAGTCTTATGACAGCACACCAGTGCTTTAGCATTTGATGTCAAATACAAACCTGGGTCATCGGATTAATTTTGTCCCACTTGTTCTTTTGAGGATCATAAATATCAACCTCAGCTGAGTCATCCCTACAAATAGAAACACACAGAAGGCAAAGATTTAAGGTACAGCTCTCCATAAATCAATGTATGTTCATTGGTGGCCCACTGTGGCTATAATATTATTATGATATCAGTAATATTTACATTTCTGGAAAAAAAAAATGTCTTACATATAATAAAAAGTTATTCTATAGACAAGGACATCTTTCAACAATTGAAATGAATAGTCAAATTAACCAAAGGTATATCTTTTAATAATATGAATAAAATAAATTATTAAAACTTTATAGCAATAAGTAACTAAATAACACAAATTAAATGTAATTAGGCCCCACTTCATCAAAAATTATCATCTGTAAACTATTACCGAAAGTGTTACTCATGCTGTCACTTATGTAACAGATCTGGAAATTTTGTTTACTTTATGGATTTGTGATATTTCCACTACTACTATCTAACTAACTACCTGTAATATTTATGTTTAGCATTTAGTCTGCTGTTCAGCAACCAAGGAAAACAATCACTGTCTAAACAAGGCCAGTGAGGGGAATCTCTGGATTCTGGTTATCACAGAAGTCTCATTCTCATTACCTGATAAAGTAAATGAGACCGTTGAGTGTCACTGTTTTTGGAGTAAACGACCATGGTGGCAGCTGACCGCAGTTGACCGTTGACCAGTGGTTGGTGTCTGCATCATAGCTTTGGACAGTCATGGTGTCGTCCCCAGTAAGAGAACCAATGGCATACAGGCGCCCATTGCACGTAGTGGTGGAACAGTTGTCCATGGGGTGCTGCATTGGCGGTAAGGCCTCCCAGCAGTCCAGGGCATGATCGTAACGCTCGGTGCTGTCTGAAGCCACGACATACAGCTGACCCTTCAGGACGCAAGAGCTGTGGTACTCACGGGCCTTCAGCATAGGCGACACCTCTGTCCACTCGTTGACACTGGACTTATAGCGCCACACGCCGTCATAGAGGCGAGAGCCATCCGAGCCACCTGAAAGGCGACAACAAGTCTCGGTGATGAACATAGTGAAATTTGATCTCATTTCAAACTAGTTGGCTGTCTTCAATGAACCAGCTAAAATAAAAACTGAACTAAAATAGCCCTAACAGCAATACTGCTGCCGCCACTTTCTATCAAAGATAAAATACAAAAAAATTGCTCATGGTTACACTAAACTATATTTGGCATTCTGTCAAGAAGGATGTGAATGAGCGCTGTTACATTTATGGCTCACCATCAATGTCTGACTAGATTGAGTTGCTGTCTGGCACGATTTTTCAAGTGAAACTCTAAAGGCGAGAATGGATCACTGTTGATGAAGATGAAGATAATAACTACACCACTCTGTCGTCCTGGCAGGACACCATGTCCTGACTCATTTTGCCTTTAACACATATATCCACTAACCAAAGAGCCAGCACTTTATTTATAAACACTCTGCCTGACAGCCATTTTGAAGCTACGGTGAATCTGATATACATAGCAACTGTAACCACTGCAAACATGGAACACGGATTTAGATAAACTGAAAAGCTGAACTTCATATAACACAGAGAATGTGATGTTTTAGGCTGATTGTTTTGTCTTTATCTTTTATGAATATCGTGGGAAATCAGGATATGGGTTCTACTAATTAGATGTGTTTTTATTGGATGTGTTTTTATTTCCACATTAATACGGCAGAGAATCTTATTTTCTATGCTGCCTCGTTAAATGGAATGAGACCACACACAACATTGTTTTCCTCAAATAAAACGCACAAACAACACTGAAATAGTTTGACCTCAATTTTACAATCTCCTTAAAGTGTTTGGATGCCATATGTTACATCTGAGTACACAATAACAGTTTGTTTATTCTAATAAATAAGGAAGTCACCTTACCTGTGACATACATGTCATTTCCCAGCGCAGCTATGCTGTAGCCACCTCCCAGGTGGTCAGGGAACTCAGCCAGGTAGCGCCACTGTCCAGTCTGAGGGTTGTAACAGTCTACGGTGACCAGCTCATCACAGTCCTGGTCACAACCTCCTACCACCACGAGGATCTCTGCCAAACCCGTGGATGGCCGTGGCCGCATGCGGTGGCAGGGCCTGTCGTGGCGGTCGTACTCACAGGACTGGAAGCTCCGAGCTTCACTGACCATGCGGAGGCACGTGGGTGAAAGGTAGACAAGCGGGTCGCTTTCTACGTGGGCCAACAGGAAGAACCTCCTGACAAATGGGAGTCGGACCTGCTGGAGGAGCTCGGGCCAGTAGTGCAGCCTCCGCTGGAGGTCCGCCTTCACCCAGCGCACTGCAATTTGATAGACTGTCTCCTCCTTGTCCACACACAGATCAACATCTGATACAAACTCAAGGAGACGCTTCCATGGTAGCCGCTCAAAATCAGTCCCTTTAGCGAGATCCATTATGTTTTTGAGTACAAAGCGTCGTGCACTGGCTGCCAGCTCTCGGCAGGCATAGGCCTCTGCAAAGTCCTGGATCTCTAAACAGTTGGACACATCTAGTCGCTGCTCCAGAAAAGCACAGCAAGCCTCTTTGACAGAGGGGAACTGAAACAGATCGGCAGTCTTCAGCAGGAGATCCACATTATCCTGAGTGACAGTAACCCGTCCCGTGTAGCAGAAGTCCACCAACAGACCTAAAAGCTCAGCCGACACCTCGTGCAGAACCACCCGGTCCATGGCACTCTCCCTCAATGTTCCAGCAAACATAGCTCGAAAGTAGGTGCTTGCGGCAGCCAGTACGGTTCGGTGACAGTGGAACTCATGGCCTTCAGCACACAAAGTGACGTCGAAGAATTTTCGTTCGGCACGGAGCTCATGGATTCCCCGCAGCAGGTTGAAGGCATGGGCCGTGTCAAAGAAAGGCAGGGTGGATGGCTGTGTCTGCAAGACTGGTTTCTCCATCTCTCTTCCTTTGGAGCGTCTCAATTTCTAGCAGTTTTGTTCAGAGTGTTACTTTCATCTAAAACAAACACCAGAGACACGGTGATTTGACAAAGTCAAACTCTAGTCTAACATTTGATTTGTTATTGTGAAACTAATTCACACACAACCTTGAATGGTAAAGGAATATAACAAAAGGGTACCATAACATATACACAAACTCAAATTTAACACATGGATCTGATAAAGCTTATTCCACTAGCAAAGGGCTGTTAACTATTCTAGAATTGATAGAGACAAATACATGAGGAAAGGCAGACAACTGCCCCAAATAGGGAATTTAAAAATCAATACAGCCACACTGTTGTTCTCCTTACCTCAGGAGTCCCTCCGGGCACATTACACAACCAAAGAAAGACCATCTAGAATACATGACAGCAAAGCTCAGCACAGCTCTGTAGAATATGAGCAACTCCTCAACTGCGTTTTAGAATGAGAGCTCGCTTGTGCTGTGAGGCTATAAATATACCAGCAGTGTCCATTTCCACAGAGGGGTGGTGAGGTGGGGGGTTGGGGAGAACACCTAACACGCTGTGTTCTCAAACTGTGGGAAGAGTATGAACACCCCCACTGGTATGTTTCTGTGGTCAGTCAGCTTGAGTAACTTCGAGACATGAGCCAGTCGAACCCGGGCCTCCTCATCACCAGCACAGCAGCAGACCAAAACACTACGCTTCCTGTCATAATATCCCGAAATCAGCTGAGACGGGAGGGCTGATTAGACAGTAAGAACAGTCACACCGGAGAGTCTTTTTTTAAACATGACTTACTGTTGACTCAGTGGGAATTTGTATTGAACACCTATCCAAGATTCTTGCTAAAGTTTGGGGATGATCATTCCTTCCCAAAATATACAGGTCCCTCCTTAAAGAAGATTTGTTTTAAGTTTTAAATAAAGCCTCAGCTACCCCATAGCTGATACAGATACAGAACACAGAGCCAAAGAGCTCAGCGCACATTCCACACAAAGGTTCAACAATGCAGCCGTCCACATAACTCTGTGATGGATCAAAACGGTTTGTGTCAGGGACAGACGGGGCCTCAGAACGTCCACTAGAAAAACACACCTTCAAACTTCTGTATGTCATGTCCTTTAACATTGTCTGCCTTTGTGGGGTGGTAATTTGCATGTAATTTCTTACTGTCTTTGCGCCACGTTACAAGACAGAGGATATTTATGATTATAAAAACGGGCAGGGGTACTGAGAAACTTTAAATGAGCGTCTTTACCAACCATTTCCGAGAATAAATACCAGTAATGTATACTCTCAAAGGAAAGGACTGAAGGGAGGTGAGAGGCAGAAAAACAGCAGACGCACAGGAACAGGACTTGGAACACCTACACTGGAGGCTGAAAGTATCCCCATTCATCACTTCCCACAACATCAGGTGCCTATCTTACGCCAAAAAATTTAGCTAATGGCTTGCCGTTATGGAGGATGACATATCAAGGAAAACATCCTCTGAGAGGTACACAGCTGTTCGTCAGCAAACTTAATAAAGCATCGGCCACAACCCCCAAAGGATTGGCTGATATAGTTCTATTCCATGAAACCAGTGTAAGAAATAAACAGTGGCAAAGGGAAAAATTGTCTATTTTATGTTCCCCCTCAAAAACTCAAATAAGGGGGCAAAAATCCCATTGTAATGAATGAGCTGAAATAATTTTATTGATTGATAATACACAACTGAAATGCAGTTTGTGTTAGTTAATGACACTGACATGAGAACACAAATATGCTCTGTCCTGAGAAAAACAGAACATTAAAGGTTCATTTAAGCCCACTTTACATATGAAAATAAATTTGACTATTTCACTGCCCTCATACTTCCATCTGTCTGCCAGGATGTTAAGCAAAGCAGTAATGAGGCCATAAAACACTTGTGAGAGAATTTTTTCTCTCTTCACATAAAGTTTCCCCATTCTTTCAATGTCTTCTTCATCATGCCTCGGTTAAAAATAAATAAATATACAGTATGTATATATTTATATATACTGTATATACATGAAATGCCTAAATATACACTATATATATATATTTATAAATATACAGTATATATATACATATATAGTATGTATGTATATATATGTATGTATGTATATATATACTGTATATTTATTTCTGTCTGTGAAGATCTAATATAGCTGATAACAGGTCAACCGTGACCACTGCCATTTCCAGTGAACCGCCTGTGGTAGCTGGACGGGAAGATATGGCACCCAAACCCAACGACCCTGCCTTTATGGGTCTGGCTTCTGTGGAGTCAATCTCTCACTAGTTAGACGCGACTATCCCTGAGCCACTGAGCAATGCTAGAGCTCCATCTAGGCAAGCTAATTACTCCCTAAAGTGGAGAATCTTTTGACACTTGTGTTCTGGCATGAATATTGACCCTGTGGCTTGTCCTGTGCCGCTGGTAATTCGGTTCCTGCAGTCTCCGTTGGATCATGTAAAGACAGTTAGTCCACTTAAGGTTAATGCTCATGCCATTTAGGCATTTCATGGGGGATGCATGGCTTGCCATTGGGTGGGCATCCTTCAGTGGGCAGTTTCTGAATGGAGCCCGGCGTGTGTGTCAAGGCCGTACCTTGCGAGCACCGAGCTGGGACATCCCTCTTGTATTAAAGTCTCTCATGAGGGCCCCTTAAGGGCCTATTGCTGGTGCACACCTGAAGGCTTTGTCACTTAAGACAGCTTTTCTTCTGTCTCTCTGCACCACTAAACAGGTCAGAGAGCTGTGTGCTCTCTCTGTTAGAGATGACTGCTTACAGTGGAGAGCAGACGGCACAGGGGTGTCACTTTGGCCTCATCCTGCCCTCTTTCCAAAGGTGCTTAATCCCCAGCCCATAAATCAGGTAGTGGAGGTGACTCAGTTCCCTCTCCTTCCTTGCAGGCAGAGCGGGAGGGGTTGATCACCCTGGGTCCAGTCTGGGGCTGCAACTAACGACTATTTTAAGCTGTAACATTTCATTATTCAGGCTCCAGCTTTTGATCATTTAGGCACATTTCATGCTTATTTTTGTAGTCAGTGCGACTACCAGTGCAACTTGCAGTAGGCACACAATGTGCCTAAATGGTCGCATGCTGCAGCCTAGTTACCGTTACAGCTCCACTTAGCGTGTGTGATAAGTTTTATCACCTTTCACTTCTTGGTTGCTATGTGCAACTCTCAGCAGAAATGAGAAGGACGATGGTTCACCCCATAACTACTCAGCTTTAGAAAGAGATGCTATCTCTGCTTCACAGCATAAAGTATGCACAGGATGACATAATCAAGTAATTATCGACTATTTAATTTGTTGGCAACTAATTTTATCATCGATTTTTGTCAACTCAGCACCCCTAATTTGGACATTAGTGAGGGTCAGAGTGAGGTTGAAACAGATCATTAGCTATGAATGTAACTATGGATCTGTGAAAACGAAGGATGACCGTCACCGTTGTAGTCACTCAAAACACACCAAGGCATTCAAGGAGAGAGGACGGGCCCGAACTAATCCCTGCTTTTATAGTGTGTTAAGTTCAGCCTACTGAGGACATGGGCATAACAAAGTTTGTATGAGGTCTCGAGGGAGAGGCAGAACGAAAGTTATCATTCTCTCAAGACCTGCCATTCTCAAGTGGGCAGTGGAGGCAGTGGTACTCCGAGGTTAGATCTTTTTTTTTTTATTTACAAAGCTTATTAGTTATTTCTTGTGTCTCAATGAGCCCAAGAAATCGAATGAATAAAAAACAAAACATCAAATCAATCAAAGAAAACAACACATTAAGTACTAAAAGCTGGACTGCTTGACTTTTACCAATAAGAAAAACATTTTCAGCATGTGGGTTGCTAGCTCAAAGTTTGTGGTTGTTCCCTGTTGCTAGGGAGGTTTTGAAAACAGTAACACAGAGTTAGCTCTCTAGTATTTCGTTGTGTTATCACAAAATGGATTGGTTTTTGAAACGGAAAAGTGTGCCAGTAGAAGCTCCAATGGGTGTGGTGAGGAAATATGACCCTGGATACAATAATGTTACGTTTGTCTTTCTCTCTCTCATGTATTTGTGAAGGTGGTCCTCTGAATGTTTTTTACACTCAGAAGTGGGCCTTATGTTAAAAAAGCATGAGAACCTTTTATCTAGACTATAGTGACTGTCATCCGTATCTCACAGAGCCATATTTACATTCATAAGGTACGTTCAAGTGGAAATTTTCATAACCCAAGAGCCACTATAGCTTGACAAAGCTTTCATTTTTCATGATCTACA
Source organism: Brotula barbata (assembly GCA_900303265.1). Classification (NCBI taxonomy): domain Eukaryota; kingdom Metazoa; phylum Chordata; class Actinopteri; order Ophidiiformes; family Ophidiidae; genus Brotula; species Brotula barbata. The sequence continues at coordinate 40,642 of OMNV01026114.1, read as the reverse complement.
TTGGAATAAATGACAGGCTGAATTCTATTCCCACCCAGTCTTAAAGTTAGATTAGTAATTTGATTGTTCAGGCCCTGAGCCGCACATCTAAGCACAACCTCACCAACTCTAACCAAATATTACTGGAAAAACCTAATGTGTGAATATGTGCTACGGTGAAAAAACATTTTGATTAAGTACAAATTTCAAAACATCAGTCATACCAACAGATACCCACAATTAACAATGATGGTTTGCGACACTCAGTTTGAGAAACTAATTGCTGTTCCTATCCTAAGAGTTAGCGTTCCTGTGAAGAGCCCCTGGGAATAACACACTCTTTGTTCGCACCTTGTTTTGTCGTAGGCTATACTCAAATGTAGTATTTATCATATCTCAGATGAGGCCCGACTGAAAACCTCTCATGGACATGAAGCGTCACTGGAAGCTTGGTAGAATACTTTATTTAGAATGCTAATATAGCTGCAAAATGAGTTATGAGATTAATTTATCCCCCACAGTAGCAAACGCTCAACATAACATAACGACTCAATTTCGAATTGTTCGTGTTTGTAACACAAGGGAGCCACTTCATTCTGTTACCAAAGGGTATAGTCCACCTATTAAATATGAATACAAAGCATAACAACATGTTCTAAACTTTACATGTTTATTACAGGCGCGAGAAGCTTCTATTTTCTATCGGACAAGCGGCTAACGTCAATCTGTCTGCAATCCTACGCTTCGAGAAACACCGACTCCTCTTCCTCCAAGACAAAAAGACTTAACTCAATTTGAGGTAACTTACCTACAAACACGCAGTTGAAATTCAGAGAGTGTGACGCGTGTATACTTTCCAAATGGGGCGAAAATTAAAGTTTGCTGCCGCCGATATGTTTGGCCTCGTCTGCGCCATGTTTCTGCGGACTGTAAAAGTTGGTGCTTTCAAGGACTGTGGGAAATATGATACACGAATGGACCCGACTATGAAACTGTAAAAGAGAAACAGGGTATTAGTGGTTCTCAAACTGTACGTGCGTCAGGCGTACCACCGGTGGTATCAGAAGTATCCCCAGTTGCACGCCTGTTAAATGGATATGGAAATTAAATTAATCAAATTTATTCAATAGAGTGCGCCCATGGTAATTGTAGCACTTGAACTAGAAGGCACTCAAAGATCATATACTGTACCTCCACCAAGGCCGAAAAATCCTTCAGCGATGAGGTAATCTGTTGAAAATTATATAGAAGATTATAAGAAATTTTTACAGGTTCCAAATAAACATGACCAACCCCACCCACCCCCTACTTCCCCACTGTCAAACAGACAAACGTTTAACTATGTCACGTCCACTTGTAAACTTACTGAATGACATTGAATGGCTGTTTTCACAGCGCCACCATCAGGCCAACTGGTACCAAAATTAACTAGGTTCTACCCTGGATCATGTCCGACTTATCGATCAAGTTTCAATGAAATCTGACAATAACTTTTTTAACTATCCTGTCAACTGTAGTGTGGTGAGTTAAGTTATGTTACAGTGGTGGGAAAACTAGTGGTGCCAGTTATTGTGGTCTAGTTCTTATAAAAAAACAAAAAAACATTTTAAGTGGATTAAAAGGGAGTACTGTTTTACATTGAAGGCTGTTTTGAATGGACATTTTAATTAATTTCTTTTTTATTTGCATTTATTGTCATACTGTGATAGTTACAGTAGATAGACAGACACGGAGGACAGAGCGGATAACATGCAGCACAGGCCACAGGCCACAGGCTGGAATCAAACCCACACTGCTGTGTTACATGGTACGCACTCAAACCACTGAGCCACCATGCGCCCCTAAATTGCCATTTTATTAAATAAAAATACAAATTTGGGACATGACTAGGAACAGTCCTAGTGGCCTGCCAGGAGGAAGGCCACCAAAAACAGGGACTGTTCCCAAAAAACAGGGAAGCCTGAGTACCCGAAAAAGCAATAAAATCCTAAAAGTAGGCCTTCAGAATAATCGATAGTATTATCTTGTTCCAGTGAGGTAGCCTATTATGTGTTCATCTGTATTTGCGGTTACTGTTGATAAGAACCTAGATATAGAACCCTTTTTGTGTAAAACCTCAACTAATCAAGGGATCCATGTAAAATAAAACAAATGTAATAATTATTTTTCCCTGTGGAACCCTATTTGAAGGCTAGAATATAATGTGGCACCAAGTTTATTTTATGTTATACTATCAGCATGTAGACGGAAATGTCCCCTCGGTGTAATAACAAGGAGATTACATTATTTATATTTTTGGGCACATCTGGCCTATGTTAATGTGACAACATATAAATATTTTCTTTTCTTTATTTTTTTAAACTTGCATTCCACCTATCTATTTTGTGAGTCTACAGCTACAGGACCATGAAATGTCTGTTTTGTATGCATGTAGACATATAGGTTCTTACTACAGTCTTTTAACTGCTTCATAAACACACTGCTTATTTGAAGTGTCACTGCAAGGAAGAATTATTTCCCAGTACGTTCTCAGCACCTACTGAGTTTAGAATTTGAATAGAAACAGTGGATATATTTTGTTGATTATCCCCTGCTTCAAAAGCTTAGCAGTCTTATCTCGGCTTGTTATTTCAAGATGATTTCAAACCAAAGCATACTAACATATTTTAGAATCCAGTCAGAGCCTACATTTCAGTGAATTAATTCAATACTGTGCTGCCAAAAATGCTGCGATCATCAGATTAATTAGCTCATATGTCGACTATTACAAATTTTGATTGCCTGTATTTAGTAGATGATTAGTTGCTTTTATGTCATTATCCATTTTTTGTTTTAATTATGACGGATATGCTGGAGTGTAACTATGTTGGTGGTATAATTTATTTTGAATGCTATCGTTATATAATCCAAAATGTGCTTGCACACGGACGTGAGATTGTCATGTTAATTTCAAAGGGTTGAATTCAGCCTTCAGGTGCATTCGGTCACCTTGTACCGACTTCAACCAGTAGAACAATGGCATTTGGGATCCACAAAGATTTGTTTAATGTTTAATTCAATGAACTACTTAAATTTCAGTCCATGGAGAAGACAAGCCCTGTACAGCCATCTACATCTGTCACTCATCCCTGTGAGAGGATAATGAGGGGGCCAGAGAGAGATGAAGGCCTGGAATATGAAATAAAACTAAATTACCATTTGCAGGGCAATTAGGAGCGGCCTGCTGGTGAACTTTCTCTGGCCTCATTATGTCCCTCAGGCAGTGTAGGTCGGGAAACTGCTGATAGATAACTTTCTTAAGGGTCATGCTGACATTGATATCAGTATATAGATTTAATGAGAGTCGAGATTATTTGTTGTCATTACAAAATGAAACTGTAGTCACTCCACACCGAGTGCAATAAGGAAAATAGATGAGGCATACAAAATAGGATGGTTTTATAAAATTAACTGATAAATATATAACAAAATGCAGCATCGGGGCATCTATATTCACATAATAGTCATGATAAGGATGTGTAGGTTATAGCTATACGCTATACGCTATGGATAGTGACAACAGTAGGATGGTTTAAGTGTAGACTGCATTTAATTGATATGCTATAAACAAAACACAAGTCAATCTCCCTCAATCTATACACAAAAGTCAAAACCATACGATGCAATTAAGTAAAATTAAATGTTATTAATGGCTGCACCTTAATTATGTTTCTAGCAATGTGCCCTAAAATCCAGGTAAAGTTTGTCAAAAATTAATATAATTTTGAATTGAACTGAATGTTATGCATTTTCCTCTTAATGGTCACTGTCAGACATAGCAATTATGAAGATTATTATAACTGTTTCAGAAAAGCACAAAAGTGCAGAAAGAGGAGTCAAGAGAGCTGATGATGATACAAGGAAAGGTGAACTTTACCCCTTATAGCCACTAGGTGGCGACATTTTACATCGTTTGGTTTGTAGCCATAATTGTATATTTCACCAACAACATCACCCCCATTAATTCACAATAGAATAAACGTTGCCATGGCACTACAGTACTTACAGACAGACAGTTTTGTCTCGCAGTAAAGGAGATATTAGGCTGCTCTGCAATTATGAGTTTTTTGGTTTGATAGTAACAGGCCTGTCTTTTTGTAACAGGTTACTTGTAGGCTTGCCTGTATTTACAGGCTTTTAATTAAGAGTTGTGTTTTCATTTTTACAGCTGCATCATACTGTATTACACACCAGTTTGCTTTCAATGATCATAAGGCATTTTTGGCTAGCTTTTAGAGGCGTGCTGAAAATACATTCATTTATTTATTCATCATAATGCACGCTGTACTAAACAACGTGAAAGCACTGTGATGCGCTCTCCCTCAGGCGTTGCACGCATACATGAATAACTCCATTAATTGATTGATGAGTCTTATTTTCAATTGCCTCAACAGATATTGCTCTTTTTTTAGCTGCTTCACAATTATTCTTTATGTACACAACATGCCTCTCACCCAGTATCCAATGTAAAGTTGAATTCAAAGAGCTTTATTTATCACTTGGAGATTAATCCATTTTCTATATAATTCCTTGCTGTGTGTAACAGCATGAAAGAAAAGTTTATAAAATACTCTCATAGGTACAGTGCAGCAGTGAACTGACTGTTCACTTACTATTACTGCTTACTACTGCTTAATTGACTGTCTATATAACTGATTCTTTATGAACACTTGCTCTTGTGATGATCTGATGCATATTTAAGAACACAGCACAGTCCCTGTTTAAATTATTGATATGACAGACTGTAGCTTTGAATGTCAATACATTCCCCTGGAGACAGACGGGCAAAAAAAACCCTCACAGTATAATCAATAGAGACAGAGGAGCGACGTGAGGGAAATGCAGAGAAAATAACAGACTGTGAGTGAGTAACATGATATTAAACAATGATGATAAAGTATGAGATAGGAAATGACAAAAGTGTGTTTGAGGCAGACGTTTATATGATGAACAAACTTTAATACAAAGCAATCATAACCTTCTAATGAAATATTAGGATATAACAAGATATGCTCTGACTCATTGAACTCCTGTCTAATTGTTGCCTGTTATAGCATTGACTTACCTGTTAATGAAGCACCTTGGGTTTGTTTAATCAGTAGTATTGTAAGTATTGTTTGGGGATCTTTGTGTCACCACGAGGTAAGAGCATAAAATATTAAAACTCATTTTCATTGTATTTGCTTTTACTGGATCACTGAGAAGCCATATTCTTGGCATGGTAAGTTTCCCTGGACAAACAATAGTAAAAAAAAAAAAAAAGTACTGTATATATATATATGTATATATATACATTTTTTCCAAGTAATTAATATTTACAGAGTGTAAAATGGATTATTATTTATTTATACTTCCTGGGTCATTTATAACAGTCTAGACCATGTGCAAATATCCATATTCAGCAGTGCAGTGGTAGTTTATTTGTCCAGCATAATTTGTTGGTCGAGGTTTATACCAAACCGATCACAAAATTTGTTGTGTGGGACCTGCAGTTATATATCACCATATTATGTAGTGTCTCTTCTGCTAATTTCTCTCATGGCCTCCTTCATGTTTGATGGTTATCTATCTATCTATCTATCTATCTATCTATCTATCTATCTATCTATCTATCTATCTATCTATCTATCTGTCTGTCCGTCCATCCATCCGTCCATCCATCATCCATCCATCCATCATCCATCCATCCATCCATCCATCCATCCATCCATCTATCATCCGTCCGTCCGTCCGTCCATCCATCATCCATCCATCCATCCATCATCCACCTATCATCTATCTATCTATCTATCTATCTATCTATCTATCTATCTATCTATCTATCTATCTATCTATCTATCTATCTATCTATCTATCTATCTACCTGCCTATCTGTGAGCCCGTGTTTGTTTGTTTTATTATTCTGCAGCTTTTTCATTGTTGTGCTGTCAGTCTTGCGAGTTGTGTGCGAGCAACACATCAATACAAAATCTCTGGTCATCGCTGTAATTTCTTTGACACACGGATAATACATGGTTAATGCTAAATTGCACAATGAGGCCATCCCTCCCATCTTAGCAAGCCAGTGTTTACGTACCATGGCCCAGATCAAAACAACATGAGAAAAATAAATGACATTATTGGTATTCATCGGTGAATCTTGATCGTTATTGGATGTTATCTTTCCAGCCACTGAACAATTCTGCCAGTAAATTGCGGATGAAAACAAAATTGCAAAGCGTTATCGTGAAACTGATCAGAGTTGAGATTGAAAAGCAGTTGATTGAAACGTGTTTTTTTCCTCGTGCATGTCTGTATGCACACATGCTCGTTTCCAGTCACCGCTCTTGCTTGGGCTGCGCTTGCGTTTGTATATTTAGCTTATCTTATAAAGTATATGGCTTTGTCTGTCGCTGAGCGTTCATTTAGGGAAAACACTTTATTGTTGTTTTATTGTAATTAATAATTTCTGAAGGCACGGTTATCTCTTGCCCCGGTGCACATAGCCTGCATCATAATCAGGCTAATCCAATCATTTGCCGCTGATGAGTGGGACACTACGTGTGGATAATACCTCTGCTGCCACATCTACATTTGCTGAGTACACAGTAAGAGGAATAAATATAGATGGAATCTGCAACACTTTCTGCTTTCTTTCAGCATTTGCAGTAAAATTGCCCGACATCCCCTCTCAGTCTTTCCAATAGAATAAGACCAAGATAGTTAATACTGCCATTACCGGGCCCATCAAAGCGCCTAAAAGGAACATTAGAAGTCGTATATCCCTCTGAAAAATCTATCATTTGGAGATTCCTTGACAGTGTTTTTCTACCGCATCAGCAAAATGTTTCCCTGGATTCCAAAGTCACATTTATCACTGCACCAGCCCCGTCTTTCATCACACCAGGAATAAACAGTAACTTTCCTCCCACTGCCAAAGCCTCCTCACACATCCATCTGCCTTGCTTAGTTTGTCTCATAACATGACACAATTTATCATGCTGTCACAGTTTGTGTACGTGAGTGCTATGGTCTGGGGTCAGCAGGCACAGAGTGACAGTTAACCACATAGCAGAGGAGGTTAAATACACTTATCTTACATGCATGCATCTTCATCTCAGTCATTACGTAGGGATACTATAAATAACCAAATTGTTGATGTCCCATCATCTCAAATCAATGATCTCCAGGTTTTATGTGAATATAATTAACAATCAGCGTCCAATTTAGCACCGAAATTGAATAAGTCAAACATCAGCCCCGAATGCAGTGACACCCCGCTCGTAACATGTAGACAACACATTTACCCGGGATTTTGACAGCGAGAAGATATAATTGGATAAGTCTAAAACCGGCTCTCTGTCTGGGCATTCCGATCCACTGCCTGATTTAATCCTTACAGCGTTCGTGACTAATCCTCTAACACGACCCTCCCAAATAATTTTCAGACCTAAGCTGCCAGCTAAATGACCGGTCAGTAATTAGGAGGGAAATTTCTTGAAGCTCTGTCACTTTTGCATTCAGCTATACCACCCTCACTGTCTGCACAGAGGAAGTGACACCAACACCCCCATGTCCCTGCTGATAACAGCCCCAATTTTGGTAATGCCCATTGTGAATAACAAGACATTAAGTCCCCCCAAGGGAAGAGGAGCCTTATGTTGCCTGCAGTCTGTCTTCAAAGACCAGCTTTGCCTCCTCTTCACCAAAAGATTTGGGGGCTCTTGCTTCCCGCCACGTGTGGTGAGGCAGCTGTGTTATTATGGACGGAGATTACTGAGAGCTGGTGGGCAGGAGATGACCTCAACTGATTATTAGCGGAAGAAAGAGATGCGCCTGTCTCACCCAAAGGCTTGTGGGTTTCCTGATTGAACACAGTTATCCTAGTGGGGTCTGAATAGGAGAGTACGAGTCAGCCAAGCGATGTCTAACGTCTGATTGGACTCAGGCTGACCTATAAGATGTGACATTGGAAAAAAATCCTTTAAAGCGTGATGCTAAGTAAATCTTTTCAACGATTGTAAAGGCGAAGCAAATTCTGGGGAAAAAAAATCTTTATTTGCTCATTATCTGTACACGGCACCCGCAAAAATAAATAAATAAAACAGAAAAGCAAGGTGTCCTGAAATGCCAAGACAAGAGTCAGAGGCTGTGTTTATCTGCAGAGGAAACAAATCTCACGCTCTTGCTGTGCTTCCCAAAATCCTTCTGTCAAAATAATTTCATGCTTTGGAACCTGGACAGAATATATCAGGTGGGAAAGGACAGGAAGGACTTCGGGTTTGAAGCGGCTTTGAACGGCAGAAAGCCACCCTGACAGATAGTTGTGCATTTTGTTCTGTATTGTTCTTACAGCGCTTCAATACCTGCTTGAAAAAAATCCAAGAGCAATTTGATTCACTGGAATAAACCCGGAGAAATGATCGTGGCTTCTTGTGTAGGCCACTGGAGAGGATTTTACAGCTTTGTATTTTCAAGAATGCTACACGGGAGGTCAATGCAGGTTAATGGATTCATTACTTTGTAATAAATTTGCAAATCACTGATTGACACACACATTCTAAATTAAGTCGGAGCATGTCTTTTTTCTTGTGAAACCCTTTGATTTTCAATTGTAAAGCATGAGTGCGCCCCAGGTTCAGTTCCCATGGTGACTACATTATATTTCCTGCTGTGGAATGAAAACAAGCTCATTTAGCCTGTCATCTCCCGACTGTGTGTGTCACCACCTGCGCAATGTAAGGCCACAAATGCGTTAAATTACTAACATACCAATCAGGCCATCAATAAGAAGCCCCATGAATAACAAGGAGGCTAGACTGCACTTTCAATGCAGCAACATAATAGACTGGGCTAGGTGAACTGCAGGATTTGACTAGAGGGCAAATGGTCCACTAAAATATAGAAAATACATAGTCGCATATTTACATTCTGAAATTGTTGCAGTGTGGTATTTGGTATGTAAAAGAATTGCCAATTGAGTACACTTTAAGACAAACATTTCAGGGTTATTGAGGGGATGTTGGGTAAATTTCAGTGGCCTTTTAACAATAATAAACCAATCAATAACTCGAGTTGTTTGGATACTGATCCAGATATCAGAAATGCGTCAGATACCGCCGAAAATGCTGATTTCGGAATCGGGGTGTATGCAAGACTATGCACCAACCAGGTAATTTTGTTTTACTTTGCTCCGTTTAGGCTTCTGGCTTTTGCTCATGTTTTACAAAGGGTTTACAGTAAAAGTCACCAGAGAAGCTGTGCGTTAACATTATTCTATTTGTTGTGCCATGTACCGGGTCGGTACTCAGTATCGGCCAATACCCAAAACCCAGGTATCGGAATCCATATTGGAAAGGAAAAATGGTACGGGAACATTTCTATTAATAAGCGATTGTACCCGTTATAAAATGACGTAAAAAAAAATAATTTTGCAGAGAAGTTGTGACTTTAAAACTGTTAAAATGATTGATTATCCTTAAAATTATCTTTATTGTGGGTGTATTCCCCAGACGTCCTGATATATGCTAATTAGTTAATTTTGTAAAACATTCACTATTTTACTGGAGATAAATAGCGATTATGAAGATGCTTTATTGGTAGTTACCTCAGAGATTAAGAGGTTAAATCTAAATTAAGGACTATGATGCTTGCAGGGGCAAAGACGCAACTCCGATATTACCGAATCATCGGTGAATTTCAACCAAATGGTGCAGAGTACAAGCCTCCTCTTTCTTGTGTAAATGCAGGTGAGTGTTGGTGTCAACTGTGGTCAGGACAGCCTCTGCTGGCCTGTCTCCCGTTTTGATGACAGCAGAGGTGCTGTGTGGACACTTTGCTGTTCCAACTTTTAAAGCCAACTCTTTTGTTTTGTCCTACATCACCCTGTCTTTCTCAAAGAACCAAGAGAATAGATCAAAGATGACATTGATGCTCTCCGGCACAGACCTGAAATCTACCAGGACACCATAATCTAGTTTACACACTGGAGGTTATGTTGTATTAATAGCACTGAGCTGGCGAGTGCAGTACGTTGCAATGTCTAATTTGTTTTGCATCTTATGGAAATGCGCTGGATTTAGTGCCTTAAGGTTAGCTTCAGCACATATACTGCAGATATCTCATTTAAAACAACTTAGTTAGTATAACTGGTCTATCAGAGAACTTAATTGAGTAAAAGTCATTTACCTGCTGACAATTAATTTACTTAAGTACATCCGTGCATCATCCATGTCAAAAACTCAATCACAGCGCCATTCACATCTAAGGCCAATTTACAGACACCCATTCTCCAATAATACTTTTGATACAATTGCACTTGTCCTCACGCTGTCATTTCTACTTTTAGATAGTCCTCAGATTAACTCAATTATCATCTCAGCCAACACTCAACATGTCTTTAACGATAATTACCGACCGCGTCTTCCACGAGGAAAAGCAGTCGGCAATCACCTCAGTGAAACGTCTCGAACTTTATTTATAGACGAACATGAACTTTGGAGGGCGCATGAAATGAGTTTGACTTTAAAGAGTCCTCCATCTAGGCTTCAGTTTTATCTTGACATTTAGAGTAAATCCAACAGTTACGGTACGTACTCAAACTGCTGAAATCCGCCGATGCTATATTACAGTTTTTTGTGATTTTAACCAAACATCCCACTTGACAAAGGTAGCAGTAACAGAGTAGATTTTCCTTCAGATGTGTGGTTCAGTAAAATTAATAATGCAACATTATTTATACTCCACTGAAGTACAAGGTCTCTGTAAACATAGTCAAGGACCGTAGCTAAGTATTGTTCTTTGTTACTTTGCACCACTGCCGTCTAGCGTACCACACAACACCCACGCCTGTCACACTTTAATCCAGACGCGTGGACTATTTGAAAGCTTCCAATTTGCCTCACGTATAAAATGTAGATTTGTTTGTAGAAAACATGATGAGCGAGAGAACAGACAGTAATTACTGGATCTTTTGCGATGAGACAACAGCGTTAACCATCAAAACAAATAGCTTTTGTCAATTCTGACCAAGCCGTCGAGGGATGTGTATTTTGTCACATTGCTTTGTGTTGATCTAAGAAATTATGAGATTAGGGAATTAATGAATTGGTAATGGCTCACGTTTGTGTGTCTTGGACGGGTGGTGTCTGCTGAGAATACACAGCACCTTCTAGACTGTATCACTCTTCTGTTCCACACTGACAGCAGCTCAATTAAGCGGCTCAATGACATTCAGGACATGTGTGGATGAGATACCACGCAGTGTGCGCTACACCTGGAAGCAGAATAATTACGGTGATCCCCATCCATACTGTGGGTAACGTCATTCTCATTCATAGGTGCTCATGGTGTGCTACGGTCGGCCTTATTGAAAAACATTGTGATTTGACACCATAAGGATCTTAATCCCCTTTGAGGACCTTACGGAAATAGCATGTCTATATTTTGTCGTAATTCCTCCTGGCTCTGGTGCAGAATCCTCTGGCAGCTTTGTTTGTTCGTCGATCATCTCTTCATCTGTTGGGTTGTTGCCACAGCGATTCATCCATCAAATCCTGCTTATACAATTCAAGACTGTTACTAATGAGCTTAACTATGAGTCAAAATAGGAAGATTTTTCTCATTGGCCCACAGCTGAGCAACTTTGACGAACACATTGTGACAACGAAACACATGTGCGCACGTGGCCGCTCCACGCTGCAGAGACGGTGCCATCGTCACCCTCAGGATAAGTTTGGAAGTGCTGATGTTGATTAGCGTGGCTTTGAGTGAACCAAGCCTTTGTCATGCAGTTGCCACCATGAATCAAGTTCAACATCTGCAGCCACCGGACTGTCACCTCAGAAAGATTTGTCACAGATGAAGTTGATTTGCATATCAAACCAACCTCCTCCTTTACTGTGAAAAATATGCCCACACCTGCTACGAAATGATCAATAAGGATCTTGCAATTTATTTATAGCTTTTATGCGGAAATTTGTCTGATTATCGTGAGTCTGACCGGTTAAATTCTCTGTGCTGTGCGCTTAATTATTGCTTTAATTAACCATTAACATACAGAAGGTTTTTTTTTTTGTTTTTTTTTAAGTGCTCCTTTTAAGTTTTATGTATAGTTAGAAAAAAATATAGGACTGTCAGGACATTTTTTTCTTTCTTACTCTACCAGATTAATAATTAATGAGGACGAGTGGATCTAATGTGTTGCTCTGTGAGGTCCTAGTTGTTAAGTCGACTCATTACTGTAGTTAAAATATAGGTAATGGTCATTCCTGGACAAGCAGCTGTGGGAAATATTTATCAACTGTACCTCCACGAGGAAACTGTTGACTGACAGTGCCGGGCAATAAATTCTGTTGTGATTTTCTGTGGGTTATTACTTTGATTTTATTCTGCTGACTCTCATGCTATCTCAGTAAATTACTCTGAATTTATACAAGCATAAATAATATGAAATGCACATCAAAAAATGTGCCAGTGTTTATTGCAAACCTTAGATAGGGTTAATATTATTAATGTAGAATAAGCGGCACAGTTGAATGCTTCTTCTTCTTCTTGTGCTGTCTTTTATGTTGACTGGAGGTATGACATGTTATTTCCCAGACGTCTTAGCATGACTGAATATGCATTTCACACAAGACACGGCATTACTTGGGTGTCATCTCGATGCATTACATTTGTATAGCAATTATAGCACAAGGGAGAACTCCAACATCCCTGGTCTATTCAGTGAAAAACTATTAGATTCACAATTTTGGAAACATTGCAAATGACTGCCGGTTTGACGCTTTGTCCACCAAATGCCTGGTGAATCGTAAAACGCCGCATAAGTGAACCTGTGTGCGGCGACAAGACCGCAGAGCAAATAAAGGACCCGGTCTGTATCTGCAGCAGCAGATGCTGAAAAGTAATTGAGTCTTTTGAAGACCCGCACCCGGGCAGTTGTTATTTGCTTGTTAATCAGGATTGCCTTGAGTAGATCTAAGCTTCAATAACAGGAAGTGCTGTAGACATAGGATCTAACCTTTGTTAGAGAAGGGGATGAGGAAAGGACCAAAATGAGCTCTTAATTATCCAGCTTATCTTGGAAAAATAGCCCACTAACATTGGCTGTGTAGCCTACAGGCTCTGGTTTAATGCAATTAGGAAAGGGAATCAACCAAAGTCTGGATGAACAATTAGATGTGCATAAACTAATTTTCTGATGACCTGCACAAATTATGAATTCACTTTCATTCATGTCTCAGCTAGAAAAATCACGAAAATCACTAATTCCTTAGAATAGAGGTGAAAACTCAGCTCAATAATCTTTCCCTTCCTGGGATATTTTGTCCTTTGCCAGAGGCTTGGTGGGAGTAACTATGAAGGATGCGAATGTGCACAATGCATTGTGCCTCTCAGAGGTCACCGCTCTTAATAATTTGAGAGTGAACATATTTAAATGTTCACTGACTCTAAACGTCAGCTCCATAAATTAATTTGAATCAAGCCTTCAGGGGTTCATGAAAAATATCGCAGGGATCTGCTGCTCGCCATGCATTCGCTATAGTGTCCCAATAGATACAATAAGGCAATTTAATATCTCAATATGCAAAGCACACATCTGCACACATATGCAGCCAGACATTGCTAATATAAAACCATTGCCATATTTCTAACAACTCTCCATGTGACCATTGTTGCACAATGTATTGTGCCATGTGAAACGTACTCTCACTCTCTCTCTCTCTCTCTCTCTCTCTCTCTCTCTCTTTCACACAAGTACACACCCTCATCATTATAGGCTGTAAACACCAAGGCATCACCATCAAAGTGATGGGGAATGTCGGTGGGAGCGATGAGCACTGGCAGTCGCAGGTGGCTGAGCTTGGGGAAATTTATCACATGAGACATTCTGACCTCAGGGACCAGCCAAACCATTCAACCTGAGAAAAACAAGCCCCGTGGTCATTATAAGCTCGCTTTGGTTTTAACACATGTAAGGAGCGCTAGTTGCCATACAGTCAGGGTGAGGAGGGCGGAATGGAGATGTAGCTTAAGAGAATCAGAGAGGATGGAAGGGGGAGGGGGTCTTCATGAGCTCCGGCTCTCCTGGTGTGTTGAGTGTTGCCCAGTGAACTGACTGTTGTGTTTCGTTTGGTTTGTTTCTTCAGCATAGACGTGATGCAACATTTCTATCCATGGGAATACCACGCACACACACACACACACGCACACACACTCACACTTAATCAGACTTGAGAGATCCTGGAAGAAAGAGAAAATTCAGCCGAGCACACAGACAAGTTGTATTTATCTTCTGCATGCCAGGCTGCTGCATGTGTGGGTGTGTTAGTCCCCTTGGATGAGCACACGCGGCTGAGGATGCAGCTGGGAGCATGAGTTCTGACCGAGAGGAGCATGACATGGTCTGTCAGAGAGCTGTGACCCTAATTGTTGACCTCTGTCTGCACAACAGCACGCTATTGGATCAAGACACCTGTCAGGATTTCCTCTTCCTGTTGTCCAGCCATACCTTTGACCACAGAGACCCCGGTAAGGACTCTTATTAACTCCTGATCTATGCTGGATGTCATCTTGTAGCCTTCCCTGTGTGTGTGTGTGTGTGTGTGTGTTTTGTTTTGTTTTGCTTTTTTTGCTCATTTCCTAATAAAAGTGAACTAATTCTAAGGGATTATTTATATCAGCGCTCCACCTGAATGTGAACGTTGTTGATTTTTTTTCACCTTTAACATGTGGTTCTCGTTCGGACTGCCACTTGTACAGTCACAGACGGTTGGTCAAACAGGGTTTCGACTTAAAACTGGAAGCCATTAATACATTCTTAATGAGTTTCTCCAACCCCAGGGCAGGGAGCAATAGGTGTATAAAGAAAACTCACATTGACTCTTGGGGTTTACTTCAGAGAACAGAGCTTCTCTGCCATTAATAGATAAGCATTACGGCTGACTCACGCCTGCCGAGATGCGCTGACCACTCGACCTCAGAGTTACAACTCATACAGATGAGATTTAAACCAGTAAACGTGGTCGGAAAATGCATTTTTCTATGCCCAAGTGAATTATGCAAATACACGAAAAACAGTTACTAGTGCAGTCAGTGTCATGATGGATGATTCACACAGCTGTTACAGACATTTGCATCTGTTGCTTTGGCACTCGCAAGGAATAATCCCACTTCTGACATCTATAGACTGCTTCAGTCTTTTGTGATTGAAATCTTTGTTCTACTGTATATTTTCTAGCCGTGACAGAGTGTAACGTGTTGGAAAATACTGATCGAACGGAGAATATCATGTCAACATTTGTAACAGAATGTTGTTGGTAATTATGACTAAAAGCGATAAGATCTTGCCGTATAACCTTGACAGGATGATTGTTTTTGTTCCCAGACTGTTGATAAAAAGAATACTAACCCTGACAGAACTTCAGTCAGATTTTATTGAGATGTATCTATACTGGGCGTACAGAACATGATTTGATTCATAATGTACATTTAACACGTTCATATAGAATGTTCCGATTCTTTGCTAATACATTTATTTGACTGTTTTTCCTTCAACTTCAAATGGGAGGAGGCTCTGATCATCTATACACATGTGACATGTGGCTTTGTATTTGCGTGTGTAATGTTCCTTAGCTCTGTCAGCCTGTATACACCGCAAGTCACACCGATCCTGACCAAATGCACTGTCACCTTGCATCATCCTCAGTGGACGAACTGAATGTAGATCACAGTGCCACTGGCGTCCACTGCCAAGCTGTGGGGACATTAAATGCCATCGCATGTTATGTGGACACTGATGTAAATGATTTCTGCCATGTGGAGGCGAAGACGAGCTGCTTCTCACAATGTCGGAGGATATACTGTAAAGGGTGGGGTTATGTCGAGTTCACGTATGCTCTGTGCA
This sequence comes from Brotula barbata, assembly GCA_900303265.1. Lineage (NCBI taxonomy): Eukaryota > Metazoa > Chordata > Actinopteri > Ophidiiformes > Ophidiidae > Brotula > Brotula barbata. The sequence continues at coordinate 24,738 of OMNV01026114.1, read as the reverse complement.
GAGAGGAGTGCAGCATTGGTATGTAGCATGTAGCATGTAGCCTGTCAGATATACAGGTCTGTCCCCGCTCCCAACCCCCCACAAAGGAAGTGTGTGTCAGAACAGTTCCTCAAAAAGGTGTTGACCAATTTTGAAGGGTGTGGTTCGGCCTAGGGAAGGATCCGGATTCTGTGGTTTTTAAAATTTAATCCTTCAGATTAGGAGATCATTGATGATGTCAGTTTTCTGAATAGAAATAGACAAATCATGCGAGGGAAAGAAGAAGGATACTACACATATCTAATTATAGACAATCAATATATGGACTTTTGCCTGGATCCAGATATGTGTGGAAAAAACGAGCGACTCTTTGCTAACACAAATGAAAATGAAGAGTCATTATTGCTACATTTGTGTCTTTTCTTCTTGTCTTTATGGCAGCACAGTACAGCGGGTAGCACCGTTGCTTCACAGCAAGAAGGCTGAGGTTATAAAGCCCTGTGTCGGCGCTGTTCTTTTCTATACAGACAACAAAGTTCCCCACAGATGTGTAGATCAATAAAACAAATAAGAACACAACAAATTTTTCCTGGTTTCCTGGGTTTGTATGGTCTCACCGCTAATGAGAGGCCGGCCAGTCTGTTTCTCCGGTCTTGCTTGTCCTTCCTTGTTTGTCTTAAATATCTCAAGATTTGCGAGAGTGAGAGAATAGGAAAACTTATTTCCACATTCGTTCGCCTCTCCTCTGTGACAGAATTACAGCACCTTTGGTTTGTGAGCAAACAGCTGTTGGAATGAATCCACAGCTATCAGGTTCACAGCAGTGGCGTCATTTTACTCGAGTAAATTTCCCAGTGAATTCCCTGCCGTCGGCTGAGTATCCCCTCGCTCGTTTCCAATCGATTATGATAGAAGAAGGGAAACTAATTAGAAACCCTGAGACTTTTGCTCCCTCTGTCCCCGATGCGGCAGAGAGATAATAACCCATTGTCTTTAATGACCAAATTGCTGAATCTTGAGCTGTCTGATTGTATTCAAATTAAGAGCAAATGTGTCGCCGCATAGGATCCACCTGCTGTGTGTGAAAAGGAACACGCGACTTTGTCAGTGAGATAAATGAGAGCTCGTATCAGCGTCTCACACTCTGCTGAGCGGACGTTTCCCACAGATCAACTGCCTGCCTGAAATATTGATATTCACTTCAGAGCGTAGATACAGACTACAAAACATATCGCTTAATCCTGTGTAGCACCGGGATGCTGAGATGCACTTACAAAAAAAGCACTGAACACACACACACACATTCACACACCTTCACTGGGCTTGAATTGACCTTGATTATTTTGATCGCATTATTTTCTCGCACGCCCATCTCATCTTGAGGTTTACTAATCAAGACCTCGGCTGGCGGAGGACTTAAGAATGACCAGATCATTCATTTGGTCTGCACCTCTGTCTGTGATATTCGCAGGGACGGATGGTGCATTGCAGGTTGAATCCAGAACAGCAAAACAAGAACATCAAATTAACTGCACTGTGGAGATTAGAACCCAACCGAACCACCGTGCCTTTCAATAATTCATGCCCACTTTCTACTGTCTTGGTATTTTATTGATACAACATTTCAGCGTAGAACACAAAAGAACAGCTGCGAGCACGTTCTTCCTGTTGTGAAAGATAACAAACCCAATAATGTCCCAAAAAGACCAAATGTACCTCGCCAACGACCCACCGCATCACGCAGTAATGATGAGAATAATCCAAAACATTTTTACAAGCAAAACAGGCATGGAAATTCTTCCATGCTAGGGGATTAAGAAGCTTTGGTGTAGGTATTTCTATTCATCAGCACTTAATCCTGTCTTTGGCTCTCAAGGTGCAAGAAGGCACGTATCAGATTATCCAGTTTACAGTGTTTGGCTGAGGCCAAGGGTTCAAATCAAGCTGATACCACCGGATAGTGTCAGAGAGCCAGTTGAGGAGGAGGAGGAGGAGGAGGTGGAAGTGATGATTGGCCAAGTGGAACATATTTTTCATGACAAAAGGCAAAAGTCAAAACATTGGCCTGAATACCAAGCAGCTCTTCTGTAAGCAGTTTATGAAGAGCATTTTAAATCCGGACGCCTCCCTCTCTTTTTCCCTTTTACTCTCTGGCGGCTTCTCTGCCGTTTCCTCCCACAATTTAATTTTGAAACTCAGTATAGCAACTGGGTTTGTCCCGCTGGTGCTAATTTCTGGTGATTTTTATCTCCTCCCCCTCTGTTCAGCAGCTGTCATGAATGTGAATTTATCTCCATGAATAAATAATGCAAAACCTTCTTCCTGGACTGAATAACAAAGAAAAGTTTTGTGGTTTGTGAGTATTGCAGTTGTTTCTTTTGTAAAGTAGATTAAAGTTGCTGTGGATTTAAGTGTCAGGGGTGTGAATAATGTAGAAACCTGCTGTGTGTGTGTGTGTGTGCCACATATAGGCAAACCCTCTGCTGGACCATTGAGCAATAACATTGGTTTATTGATTTAAGCATCAAGGCCCCGAGCCTGTTCAGTGGTATGAGCCTTACAGAGCAACAAAGCATCACCAAATTCTGTTTTATTATAAGGCATTTATAACAATTTGTGGCTTGTTTGTGTTGGTTTTTGCGTAGCGGCCGTAAAAGAGCGCGTAGGCGTAAAGAGAGCGGTCCTCAGCCTGCGTCTTTGACTTCATTTCTTCTGGTTTCTCTCATGTCTTATGTGGCTCTCATGTCTCCGAGTTTCAGTGGCTGCTTTCGCTCATGTAGCTGCTTTGTCACTCTTTGTCTGTCACGCTGAAAGCTTTACACCGCAGGGACTGACAGTATTTTCACGCTTACCAAGTTGATGGTGTAGAATCAGATGTGAAGCCTGTACACTTCATCACACAGTTTAATGAGAAACATTTGAGGGTAATAAAACTAAATGGCAGAACGCTGAAAGTCATGGTGGTCATGATGCTTATTTTTGGTTTAATTTAGATGTTGTTGTTTTTTGAGGAGCTAGTTGTTGATGAGGGGAAATGCATCCTTACTACATGATGATCGCTATTGTCACAATTTTATCAATTTTTGGAATATTGATCAGCTATCAATTGATCTTAACATGTGTTGGTGTAACAAAAAGACAGATTTTCTGACAAAATGCAAAATGTTCATCCTAACAAAATTGTATCGGTCTCAAAATTATGAACGAAATATATTATCGCATTAGAGCAAGACATTATTTCAGCAAAAAAAATCTAATTTTGGTCATGTGTATACTCTATATAGGCAAATACCACAACAGGTTCTTACTATAGTAATTAGTTGTTGTTCTTTGGAAGCAGGAAGAACTGAAGTCATAACAGAAAGGGTTCATTATACGAGACATCCGCCTCGATAGAGTGTGAATCTGAGCATGAATTCACCATTTAACTTGCGCACTCGGTCGATTCAGTATAGGTTAACCGATCAATCATGGCAACCCTCCAAAAACTGAGTTATAACTTTTTTATCTTCTCACAGGATGTTATTTACATAAATTACATTAAAAAAAGTGAAAGACACAACAATTTTCAAACCAAAACAATGACAATAATAAGAGGAAACACTCTGTCCAAAGGAGTTTTACGGATATTGTTATCCATGCTAATCCCCACTTATTATTATTGTTATTGAGACAGTTATTATCCCGTAACAATCATTTCACACTTATGCGGCCCTATTTAGACAATCTGTAGCGCATGGTTTGGCTAGCGTACGCGGCAATTTGGGGTGTTGTCAAGTCTATTTTGCTATTTAGCTCTCTCCCAAATCTTACAACTTGGAGCAAGGCGGTCCGATTGATATTGCTATCGTCATTTTCACACCCACGCTGCGTCAATAGCAAATGCTCTCACACTCTTAAAAAGAGGAGTGGTCAAGCAAATTGTTGGCGCGTTGCTATTCTGGGGAAGCAGAACACGTTTGCGCTTTCAAACAGCAATGGAACAAGTTGGTTTAAAGCCACATTAGTTACACAACCACAAATTCTTTCATTCATATTTGACTGTAACATTTTCTACTGTATCTTACATTGTCAGCAAACAAAACCTTATTTTAAAGTAAGATAAGCGATACGATTAAACGTTATTTATCCCACAGGAAATGGTTTTGCAATACAGCTCAAACAGGGTTATCTTACAAAAATAAAAATAAAGATAAGATACCCCAAACAACTGCCATCATTAAGATCAAACAAAAGAAAATCAATATATACTCTTAGAAAAAGTAAGAAAGTTGCACAGTGTAATCTTAATTGGCTTCTTTTTTATTTTCGTTTTTTGCAACTCCCTCCTGTCTTTCTGTGGATCACCATGTTGTTGTAAGTGTGTTTCTAAAGGTGCTGAGCGAAAATGATGTTTAGGGGCTGTGATGTGTTGTCCATGATGCTGCAGTTTGCCAAGCGTCCGTCTTCCTGACACCTCTGACAAGGAATCCAGTACCAACTCCAGAACTAATCCACCCTTCCTGATCCAGCCTGGTTGCTGTGAAAATAAGACGCCCAGTTGAGATTGAATGGTGTCAAGCCCAGGGTATGAAGTGAACTCTGCCTGTATATTATTTGTACATGCAGCGGTGTTACCCGGATGCGATCATTGGGGTTTGTAGGGAGGGCTCCTGCTGGATCTGCCTCCAAAGGTGCCCGGGAAAAAAAACAAATTTTTAACTTTTACTATCTATTTATTATTATTTTTAAATGACCAAATGACCAATTTTTTTTCTCCAACTGACATATCTTTGAATAAAAAAAAATTAATGTCATTTTACAATGATATGTTGAAATCTATGGATGCGAAGGACTTGATTTCCCCTCAGGTGTGGGTGGGTTGTGAATTTGGTCTGCATGTACTGCACACATACATTTTTATGACTTTTCTACATTATTAATGGATACTAAAGTGGAAGGGTGATTACTTTTATCTAATCCATCCTTTAAATAACCCTGAGTGTACTGAAATGAGCAATGCATTTACCACTATTTCATTGGTGAAACTAAGCCTGTGTGTTGAAGGAGGAGTGGATGTACAGTATGTGTGTGAGTGTGTTGGGGCTCAGAGTAAAAAAAATAAATTAAAAAAAATCCATAACCTCCTATGGAGGTGACTTTAAATAGAGTAAATATTCTCCCAGAGACATAATGTTTGTTTTTTCAGGGGCTTGTTCACGTGCGGTGCCTCCTTCGTCTCTCTGCAGATGCTGAGGTGTGACATTTCTCATTTGTTGCCTTTAGGTGAAGAGTGTGAGATGTTTTCTACTGATACTGTTGTGAGCCACAGGCTAAATGATGACAAGATAATGAAGAGGAGGTCTGCTATATTAATACCTCATCCACTAATTAGAGACACTGCATGCATGGAAGCCTAAATTAAATAATAATGCTAACACTTAGGGGACAAACCAAGGACAGCATATGTGCTTCATACTATGAAAGAAAGTGTTCAATGAATACCTGCAGCCATTTGTTGCTACATTTATTTTATTATTAAGCCAAAAGGTTACCTCCGACTTATTTTTCAGTCTATAAAATGGTCTGCTACTCAACGAATCCTTCGAGTGAGCCCCTATTTGTCTCTCTGTGAGCTACTAGAGAATGTGTTAGACACAGTGCACCTAGAACATATGGTGCCTTGGGCCCTCCATCAGTTCAGACTGTATTACTTCAATTTCCTGGAATCTCTGCTGCTCCCTATATTTTGTGTTTTCACTTATACTACCATTAACAGTCCCCTGAGGAAACATGATTCAAAAGAAGAACAATCAGGGAGATGGGGGCAGGACAAATTAAATAACAACCTCATGACAAAAGACTGCAAGGCACCGAGACGTACGCTTATGTGTGTTCACCATCATGAGTTGCGCGTGAAGAGGTGCACATTTTTATGCAAAAGTCGGGTCAAGTAATTGGCAGAACAAGAGGCTTTTTACAAAGGGGTCAGCGTGTTTCGCAATCAGACTTTTTAGTCTCCTTCCTTCCACAGAATGGATAGATAAAGGGGCAATTTGAGGTTTGTTGTGACATTTCATCCTATGATTTTATTAGCGCTCTCTGCAAAGTAGCCACTGCTTGCCCCGAAGTGATGTTACCTAAGCTGACAAGAATTGATGGAATGACCTTCCAGGTTTCCCACCAGCCGCACAAAATTGCTCCATTGGTTCACCGGCAAACATTGGAGACGTGAAGCATCCATGTAGCTCTATTGCATTTTTATCAGCCAGGCTGCAGTGGAATAATGCGAGCCTGTAGCTGTGTAGATCACATCTCTAACCTATAATGTTTACTACCTCAGAGAAACATTTCAGAAAGACAAAAAAAACAAAAGATTTTGTGGGAAATTGTGTTGCAGCTTGGCTCCAATATAAACATGCATTATAAAATAGAAGGGCGTACACGGTAACAATAATACCAGTACGCAAGATAAAAGTACAGAGGATAAAAAGGAATAAACGGGAGCAGATAAAAAAGATAAAAACATTACGCCAGAGGGTGGATTAAAGCATCGAGTTAAAGTGCGAGAACAGTTTCAATCTCTATGCTGATTTAGGGTGGCAATGCTCAAACTGCACAAGAGTGCTTAAATCCATCGCACCTGGCCTGGGGGAGTCTTTACCTTTCTCCTGTCGGGAGCAGCACAAATTCCTCAATAAAAGGTGGGAGCGATTGCATGCAATGAATTTTTGATACATAAAAAAGATAGCACTTCCCGACGCGGAGACGACACACTTCAGAGTCTGCTCACGTATGCACGTATGCCCCCATTCTCTTAGCAAACATCATTCATCTTCGAGACGCAGTAATACGTCACATGACAACAAAATTGCTTGGAAATCATTACTGTTGCAGCAGCGGCACAAGGAAGCAACACGACAAACAACTCCTGAATATGGGACCGGTGGGAGTGGAACTTTTCTGACCCGTGTAAGTTATTAATAAATTCAGCTTGCGGTAAAAGATTAAAGGGCAGGTGAACATCTATCCAGTGGCAGGGGTGTGTTTGTCGTCCACGGTTGAGTAAGGCGCCGTAAGAGCCGACTAATTTTACAGGCTGATGAGCATCGCTGCTTTGAAGGTTTGTTATCTTCTTGCTGGATAAACTAATTTCTCCATAATTTGCCTCCGTTTAAAAAGTTATTTGGTGTCCTTTTTTTTTAAAACTGCACCACTTTTCTAAACAGGCCAACAACAACAAGTTTGAAACTTGTCACTTAGAATTTTACCTCAAAGCCCGATAAAATCTTTACAACCGGGATGTAAAATACATTTGTATGCAAATCCTCAGGTTCTGATATTAACCTCTTGAATTACACGCCAGTGTTGTGACGTAAATCGGACACGATGCTTTATTAGCAGTACAACAGGTGAAAAGTATTGGTGAAGGCCAGCAATGACTCACCGCTATTTACATAGTATGAGCAGTGACTTGTGGGGTCACTTATGGAAATCTGTGTGTATAAAAACTGTATGTAATTCATCCCTCGGAAGATCTGAGCCAACTCTTTGACAAGCTAATCCCCGGCCAAGCATGTAATTAAGACCAGATATGGGAATGCTGGGAATGCTGTAACATGACAGTGAGGGAGTGGGATTTGTCATCAGCGAAGCAACTAATGGCCTGTCACAGGCTGCTACTGACCCCCAGTTAATAATTAATTTGATGCACCAGCTTTTCATAGAGACAGGAAAGTGAAATATTTCTAAATGATAAATAAGGTGTTAATAGGGGCTTTCGAGACCCCTCCCCCCACCCAGTACAGACTGATTCATCCGCACAAGACTTAGCTACATAACAAAGACATTATATTTGTGTAACTGATATAGCTATTTCTTATTAATTATAATATCATGTTACACACACACACATATATAAAGTAACCTGGATGTCCTTCATGCTAGCCACATCCTTCACTTTGCCCTGGAGGGATTCTGAGACATTCCCAGGTCAGTTGGGATGTATTTTCCGTCCAGTATATTCTGGGTCTACCCCATAGTCTTCCTCCAGATGGATTTATCTGGATTACCTCCCTAAGGAGGATCTGGGGAAGCATTAGCAAGCCTCCCTTTTATTTTGTGCTCCCTCCTATTGTCGATGTTGCTCATTTTGTCCCCAAAGCAAAAAGGCCGACTGACCCATAGCGGAGGACAGTCCTTTCGGCCTCCTGTATTTTGCAGCTTTTTCTTTTTGGTCACCAATAATAAATAATAACAGCAGCATGATTTAACAAACAATCAGGAGATTCTCTGGTAATCACTTCCTGTTTATAAAGCGGTAGTTGAGTTTGAGCACCGACCCATTTAAACTGACATTTTATTTATACTTTAATGACACATTTAAGGAATATATTGTCAAATGTTTAATACTTTGTGATAACAATATTCGTGGTATTTCAATGCCCCAGTGAATTTCATCAGTCATGTATTCATATGTATGATGTGCAAAAACTGTGCGCCTTGGTGGACCACCTTATAGAGTGTATGCGGCGCAGGTTCGATTCCGACTTGTGCCCTCTCTCTACCCTATCAAACTGTATGCATAAATGGGATATTTTGATTTATCCAAGGCACCTCAATAAATATACAAATGCTGTTTATAATGATTATCTCTGTCACTGATCATCTGCCACATCTACCCCACCTAAAATTTGCTTTTGGAGAAACTTCTTTCCTGCTCCCACTAATTGAATTCCGTTTCAAAGACGCCCCAACTAAATTTACGCAAACCCCTGCGAGCCAACAAACATCCATCACAAGCTCAACAATGAGTCCATCTCCAGCAACTGGCACAGTTTAAAGATAATTTACTCCAGAAGTGTTGGCTCTTGACCAAGACTGTGATGGAGAGCTGCCCTGTGTTCAGAGTTCAGGTCATGCTGCGAAAAATGGACAAACTCCCCGTGGATTGCTCGCACCGCTACAAAGAGAAGCCGTGTAATATCTGTAATCTTCCACTGATCAGAAACTGATATATCACTGTGAAGCACGGGGGAAGAGCGATTTATCTATAGGAGTATTATCATGAACTCAAAAGAAATCAAATTCTATTACAGTCTATACGGGACTTTCAAAAATAGTTGATAAATTATATTAAATCATCAGATAAGATTATCTTCCCTGTGTTCCTCTGTCTACTGTTCTTCTACCATGTATTGTAGTACCTGCTGCACGCAGTGTAACCAACAGGATTTAACAAGCTGCAATTAGACTGTGAGCGAGACAGCACTTGGTCCTTTGTCTTTTCGTCTTATCTAAAAATAGATGCGTTGAATGTAAATGAACAAGGTCACAGTCGGCGCCAGCCACAGAATGGGTAACGTTACTTCACCACGCCGTACGTACACAGCTATCTCAGGGATTTTCAGGGATCAGAGGTCGACTCGTACTATAGCTCTGTTTACTATTGTTCTATCGAGGATCCTTTTAACTGTAATTGTGTGACATTGCCTCAGCCAGCAGGGAGCCATGATAAGGAGATGCTGAGACGCTTTGTTAACTCCTATCGATTTGCATGGTGTGCAGATTCATATGAAATTAGTGTACGCTGAAAAGAGACGAACGGCACAGATAGAGACGGCGGAGAGCGAGAAGGAGGTCGATGTCTTAAGCCATTTCCATTCTTTCATTAAATCTGCTTTTTTTTTTCTTTTTTTTTCCAAATTCCCTGAACGTGCTCTTATCCTGCGTTTTCTCTGTGATCTCTGAACCTTTTGGATCCGGTCTGATTTCAGTTTATCCTTTTACCTGCTTTTCTTCTTTTCTGTTCCACGTCAGCATTCCTGATGCGTGACAGTTTCTGAGGGCTTCAGTCTCCCACTGCGCAGCCAAACACCTGCCTGGATTTAGATTTGTATTCTTGAAGGCTCGGCCCCTGAATACAGTCCTCTATCCTGAGCTCAGTTCTCTTTGAACTGGATTTAAATTTTCCTCACAGGGCCACCAGCCATAAGTAAATCCAACTGTGTTGTTTGTGCTTAAGAGGACAGGAGGCGTTTGATGTATGGTTCATTAAAGAGATGAATTGTGTCGAGTGTATCCACACAATGAATCGGCTGACCCTTTAGGATATGCCACATCATTTCTTATATGAATTCACCTGTTCTCTCCACATTCATTGCTGATAATGGACCTCGGCGACCTTCTTCCTCTTCAAATAAGACATCGTTAAAATGTGATGAACCAATTTGTGATGGCAGTGTTTGAAAGATTTAGACAGAATTACACCAAGTTATTTCCCATTAATCAGCTCCATTCCTGGGGCGAATTAGCACCAGAGTATGTAGTCACCCATCGGGAATGTATTTCATCCTAATGTTCTGTAATGCTGTTGTGTTTGTTGTGCAGTGTTTGAATTGCATTTGCTAGGTTTGTCTCAACTAAAAGATTTTAAAAGGAGAGTCAAGTTTATCTGTTTGCTACGCCTGTCAAATTAGGATTAAAGTCTCTTTTGTGAGTCAGTGCAAAGCCTAGAGAGGGCTCACGGTGCAAACATTAGCAATACATGACATACTAGCTGATTTTGAACATTTCAAGGCTTTTGTGGCTGAGGAGGATGCTGAGGAAAAATGACATCATGTAGGTCTCTGTATTGGTGACCAGATGCTATAAAATACAGATGTTGTATTTCAGATATACTTTAATAGGGCCTGGCATAGACGGTGACCTAAATGGACTAGACTATGGCATTGGCATTCTGACGTTTTCACAATTGAGGGACCAATGAGAAGGTTTTATTTAAACGTTCTATGGTGCAACGGAGACTAAGACTAGACTTGATGTAACAGGACAGACAGATATGAAACAGATTTTCAAGCACATCATCCATCAACACGTTTTCATTTCAATTATTAATTTGTGCACTATACTTCCACAACTTACTCTGTAAACATGTAGGCTATTTTTAATTCACATCGAATGATTTCCATACCGAAGCTCCCCGAGGTGAAGCAGCCTGGGACGAGGTGGCAGCGGGCGTTTGTTCATCCTCTGTCATCAGCAGAACGCCCGCACAGTGTCAGGAGACATCAGGGGAAAACAGAAGCTCACTGAAGTGCGCACGCGTGTTGTGAACCCGCATATGTAAGGAGCATCTGAAAACTGAGCTCATTAAAAAGCAGAAAAACACAACGCAGTAATGGACTTGAGCGTAGACGTGGTTTGAGTTGGTTTGAAACACAAACACGTTCTGCTGCGCCACAATAGCAACGTGTCAATAACTTGCCTGACCACTTAAGACTAGCTTTGCACCCCTTTGTGAGTGGTTTAAGATAGGTTAAGGTGGGCGGCTCCCACATTTAGACACGCATGGTTCTGTAAAACTTCGAAATACTTCGAAATAATCCTCATCTGTGGACAATTTGATATTTGATGAATTTATCCCTTGTTGTACTTTATGACAGCGGGTGTAATGAGGACACAATGACATTGCAATAGTTAGGCATCAATCATCCTGTTTCGCCTCTGTCTGAGGTGCTGAAATAGGTGCATCACACTCCTTTCATACACAGTGCAATACATAGAAAGCAAAACATTGAATAAAATAATTTGGATGTTTTTCCTCTCAGGGGTTACTAAAAGTAGAAAGAGAAAGTTACTTTATTGATCCCTGCATTCAACCCATCCTAACTATGAGTCACAGTCACAGTCTGGTGCCGGAGGACCACCTCCACATCTAGAGCCATGTGCCTTGGTCAAGAACAATGGGAGGAGTATCCTAATGCACATGTTTTTGTGGGTGGGTGAAACTGGAGCACCTGGAAGAAACCCACGCAGACACGGGGGAGAACGGGCAAACTCCACACAGACAGGAATATGGCCTGCCTATGTCTCAAACTAAGGAATTTCTGGGAAGCAACAGGGCTGAACACTACTCCACTGTGCCACCAGATAGATCCACGATAGAGAATAGATAGAGTATGTCCAGTGGTTCCTGAACTTGGTAAATAAAAATGTGTTGCAGACTAAAATGCATCATCAGCACAATGTAAAAACATGCAATGTAGCAACATAAAAAATGTGGTGCGCACACACAGAAGCACACGGACGCACACACATATGCCCCATAGCTATTCAATCTCTGTGCGAATGACTGAACCAGAATGAGTCCAGTGTTTTTATTGCCAAGGTATCTCTCCTGTATTTCACAGTTTTGAGTGCCTGCACACTTTTAAAATGGAGGCCACACAAACCCAAAAGTTAACAACTGAGAAAAATTTGTTGGGATTGCGTTATGGTCTCATCATACTTCAGAGAAAGTGAAACTTTCAGGGCAAAATCACATCTTCTAAAGCTCTCTCTCTTGCCCCCTGACTTTTCCACCTCTGATATCTTCCCTGGCAATAACTGCTCCAAATGTCTCATGTCTGGATGCATCACCAGCGTGGGGTCAGTGGGCGGAGCTTCTGTTTTGGTTCATTCACTTCTTCTTCTATTAGTTACTTAGTTAGTCCAACACTCCTCTAGATGTCTAAGCTCTACATTTGCTAAATAATTAAGGAGAATTAAATGTCTTGCTTCTTACTCAGAATCAGAGGATGAATGCACCATCTCATCACCTTCTCAGACTTATCATCATGTCATGCCCTCGTGTGATTGTTTTAAAATATCAAGGACATCATCTCCTTCATTTGTTTATGCCCTTTCCTTTCAGTATATCAGTCACTGAGAGTGTTCCTCCTGTACAGAGTGCTCCCTCTGCTCCTTCACCCCTTGGTTTTCCTCCTGGATGTGGCCTGTACGCAGAACTAATCGTATTGCTGTGAGTGCCACACCTCTGCAAAGTACAATTTGCTTGAGAGTGTTAAAGTGCCAGCACAGAGCTATGTTTTTTTTTTTTCTGTTTAGCCCCTCGGGTAAAAATCCACACCCATTCCCCTCTTATCCGTGTTCATGCCCATCAGTTAGTCGGCTACAGATGCTCAGGTTACCCCACTCCTCTAAAGGGAAGCCTTGCATATCCATTTAGGAAGGTAAATCCTGTTTGCTGGGTCTTTCATCTTTCCGTTTGGGATCGCAGCAGCCTTGCCTGAACCCTGCCAAGTGTCTCAGAAAAATGTTGAGAATTGTTACGATCCATTTTACCCACAACTGTTCAGAGTAGTTATTATGTGGTCTTCACAAGGATCCTCAAAATTAGACCCATTAGAGCAAAATGATGGCTTTTTTTTTCTCGCGTCTGAGTCCAGGAAAGATCACAGTGTCTCAAATCAACAGTTCCAGAGGAAGGGAGGCGGATTTTTTAAAGTCCTATTTCATTATTTAGAACGTTCTAGGAAATGCTCTGTAAATTCAGAGTGTCAGTATGCAAGACCTTTCATTAGGCCGGGGAAACTCAAGTCTGACCAATCAGCATTTTTCTGCATCCTGAACTATATTTCAGTGGTACTTTTGCTGAAGTGTGCACTAACAATGCCACACAAACACAGACATAGTGGTTCCTGCGTCATTGGTGCTTCGGGAAATACCACTACTACCACCAATAATAATAATAAGAAGAAGAAGAAGAAGAAGAAGAAGAAGAAGAAGAAGAAGAAGAAGAAGAAGAATTGAGCTGTGATTCTATTTATGTTTCTGGTTTAGACTAACAATTGCTGACATAGCAAGAAAAACATCGGGATGTATTTTTTTGGATTCACCTAGAAATGCACAGTTTTAATGCTGAGAGACATTTCATACGCCATTACACCAAACTGTGAGATCTCGATTTCATCTTAGCCTTTCAGTTTGATATTTTGACCTTTCGCTGTAACACCTAATTCAGGCCAATTAGTGTGTTTTTGCAAACACAATATAGAAATGTGTCATTTTCTAACTTTCATTAAAATGAAACCAGCGGCCTCAAAGGTTTGAACTTTAATTATAGACTCCCAATTAGGCTAATCAGTCTAATTTGTACGCATGGGTGTGGGTGTGAGTGTGTGTGTGAATGTTTTACAAAGTGGACAGAGTGTTTGACAGTGTTGCAGTTATTGACTAGACCATGATATATTTATATTTATATTTATATTTATATTTTTTGTAGAAGGAGATGCAAATGTTTTGACCAAAATTCTAATTAATTTAATTTAATTTAAATATATATGGACCCAAGGATTCCAGGTGAAAAGAATTTTGATTTATGACATTTCATTTAAAAGTTGGGCCAAAGTAAAAGTTAATTATAGCTCCACCATCAGGCTGACTGGAACCAAAATTTAATGCGTACACCCCTGGAATGTGTCCAGGGAAATCCACCGATCAATTTTTGAAAAGTCCTGCTTACAGACAGTTGAACCGTCATGGCTGAAATCTCTGTGGTGGAGGTAAATATTGCCATAAGTTGTGTCTGCTAAATCACAGGCAACAGTGCTATTGGTTGTGACGATCCCAGCTCATACATATTGTACTCAGGTACACACTGCTGTTTGTTTAGCAAACACTAGTGACTCCACCATCAGTCACCCCACCTTTAGCTGAGACATCACTATCTCTGCTTTTGCCCATAAAGGCCCCATCAAGAGCCTAATGGCATGCTGTCCACCTCATATAAACCGAGCTCACGTGCATGGTGCAAGTTAAAAGACACCGTAGAGCAGTGAGTGTGACATGATGCAACATGACTGTTTTTCTGACTGCATCCGTTTCTTCGGTTTAAGACAATATTTACCTTACGCTTGCTGGATTTTATTCACAATTTTGGCCCTGTTTGGTTTATGAGTAACTGTGTGAACATTGTACACCAACAATGAGAAGATAAATCTCAGCTCCGGCCTGGTTGCTATAAGATAAATATAACAATATATCTAACTATAAGCACAATGGAGGACAAGCCAATACATTTTTTTCTGCCAGTATTGTTTTTTGTGTTTAATGTATGATTCATACATAGCCACTGCAACATTTAGATATCTCTCTGGGATCTAGGATGCAACGTTCCAGACATGATTCATTTGTATTTGTTGTAGCAGCGTTGCATATCCTCATGGTTTGAAGGTGTTCCTCCCTGCAGCCGGAGCTCCTGGTCAGAGCAGCATCCTCTGCAGACCACAGGCTGTTGAGGAGCTGATGTTAATCTAGATAGAGGGAAGACTAGGGGGGGTTGCACTTTCTTCCCCGCACCCTCCTTCCCTCTCTCTCTGTCTCTCTCCCTCTCTCCCTGTTGAAGATTGTACTGATTGTACTGCAATATGTCGCATGACCATGGTCAGAAATGCGGACTGAAGCGCAATTTCTCCCGTGCTTATTAAATCAACACTGTGTGCCCCTTGTAGCGACGTGTGCTAACACATGTGTTCGTCCCAGCTGCTTCCCTCTCGCACGCACTCCTGACACGGAACAAAGCACACGCTTGCATGTGTTGCGCTTGGGAAAAAAAAAGATTCCCCTTTTGATCCTCCTGATGCATTTGCTTAATATAATTTAATGTGAAAATAAAACAACTCTTTGAATGTGTTGTGGGGACATCTATTCAAAGAAAAGCTTTGATATTTATGAGGATACCCACATCAATATTCATGCACCTAGACTTATGCATGTTTTCTTTCTTTTTGCTGCATTGCCTTTTTCGGCAGCAAATAAATGTTTCCTCCGTGGATTTAGTTTTATTTCCCATTCGCCTTCTGTTTAGTCCCAACAATGCTTTTAGCAGTAGAAGTTGAAGTGGCTTGAGGGGTGTTTTAGCATAGCAACATTGTGACAAGTGAGAGGCAATTGAGCCTGTGTGACTGTTCACTGGGCTGAGTGAGGGATCTGCCCCTAGACATTTGCACTACAGTAGCTTTCCTGCTGACTTGCTTGCTCACACTGCCATAGAAACAGGGTTCCTGAGTGCAGTGGAGGCTCATTCTGTTCAGGAGCAAGCGAGGGAGAGGATCGGAGAGAGTGAGTGGAAGGGAGCCACAGTGAGAAAAAGAGACTCGCGGGGAGGGAGGGAGTGAGAGAAAGTGAGGGATCAAGGCGGAGAAAGTCTGGGACACAGTCACTGGTGAGTAACTGTCACAGTTCATTGAATCAGTGCTTAAAAATGTTGTAATTTGAGCTTCTGGATGCTGGATTTCTCAAGCTTGATTTTGCTGCTGCTGGGGTTCTGTGAAACAGGTTGCAGGTCCTCAGCAGTTGGTTGTTGGGGGAGAGAGAGAGAGAGAGAGAGGATGAGAGAGAGAGAGAGTGAGAGAGGATGAGAGCTGATGCTTTCGCTCTCAGATGCAGAGACGACCGAACAACAGCAGCGGCTTTTATTTGTTCGTCAGTCAGTTACTGTACAGAAACCTTTTCATGGCTACTCTTTGTCTGTTCACTTTTGAATAATACATACTGCTATAATTTCACGTGTCCCTTCCTTTCTCGCTGCCTGCTTGACTACTGTACATCATACACTTTTCTATCATTTATGAAGGACCATGTTAATATTTGATTAGAGAGGATGTCTGCAGCTGCACTTTCTCTCTCGATCTTACACACCTCTGCCCATTATATTGCTGTCTGCGCCCTGCTCAAACCGGCAGGATATTGGCTTCTTCTTTCCGCGGCGTTTATCAATTATTGAGCGGCTGAGATAATGCCTTTATGCTCAGTGCTCCACCTGTATACTAGAGGTGAAGAGACTTACTCAGCTGCATAGCGTAAAATGTTAAGTCAGGTCACTGCTGCTGATGCTGTGTGTGTGTGTGTGTGTGCGTGTGTGTGCATGTGTGTGCGTGTGTGTGTTTCTATTTGTGTTACTGCCGGCTTTGTTTGCACGCCCTCATGTCACTTTTTATGTCACTTTGATGAAGGGCAGAGCCGTGGGGCTAATAAAGGAGAGAAATAACAGAATACCCCGTGCCACATGTCAGCTGGAGCGCTGGGAAATAGTTATTTTGATCCTTATCTGTCACGTTGTCACTTTGGATTTAACATACTTGAAATGTGATAACAAGTATCCCTGCTATCGATCGTTTTAATTAAGACCGCCTGATGCGCCGTGTTGAAAATATCCAAAGCTCAAATGTAGTGGTGGAGGCTGCGATGCTGCTCTGATCTGAGTTTTAATCCTGTCAGTATGCTTGTCTTGTCTCTGCGGTTCACTTGGATCCCCTGCCTCCCATCACCTGTTCCTACAGCGCCGTTCTGTTCTCCTCCTCCTCCTCCTCCTGCTCCATCCAGGAGCCAGCTAGCCGAGGGAGAACGCTGAATTAAACAAATCCAGTCAGTCTCATCAGCTTTCTCCTCTTTCCTGCCATGACAGGACCCTGGTGGCCTTTGCTGGCAGGCTGTGTGTGTGTGCGTCTGTGCCTGTTTCCGTGAATGTGTGTGTGGCTCAGTTCTTGTTTGCAGATGAACATTGCAACAATGGCAGCATGTGTATCTGCATGGGTGAGCGCATGTGACTGAGCGCATGCATATGTGTGTGTTTGTGTGTGTGTGTGTGCGAGTGTGTGTGCGTGTGGTCAGCAGCATTGACTTGATTGGGTCTGATCAGGATGGCCGCAGGGGATGCTTGCTTTTCCTGCGAGAGGGATTGGAGGATTCTGGCATTTGTCTCCTCTCGCCTCGCATGTGATGTGTTTTATGACTTCTTGTTAAAATGTCACTCACTCAAGCTGGACTGTAAAACGTCCCTGTGAGGGAGCTCAGGGAGCGAACAATAGTGCACAATGGTGTGATAAAACCTCGTAAAGCATATAGCCGGGGATTACAAGGCCGCAGGATAGGCGCAGATAATGCTGAGATCTCTGACGGCCCTTTCCAGGCACAATTTGTTTCAATACAATATAAAATTGGACTTGATTTTGACAGCCGGGTGGCTTTGGATCGATACTCTCACCGTCCACGAGGGGAAACAATATTGCTCTTGTAAACCAGATGATATGCTGCACGGACAATGATTGCACTTGTTCAGAGGATGGATGTGGTTAAATATGCACGTTGCAGCTCCAGAATCATCTGTGGAGTTCACCGGAATGATGAGCGGCACCTTTAGGCTGCCGTAAAGGAGCAGACGGCAGCAGGGGAAATTGTTTTCATGTTGCTGCTTAACAAATGATTGCTGAAATTGTTCTATAATGAACCATTACAGCCAATGCTTCGCGACCTTATAAAAAATAAATTAAATAAAAATCATGAAGGCACTCGTGAGTGGCGGGGAGCTTAAAAGCCCTGATGTAATTAGGGCTCAGGCATTTCTCCGCTCTGCAACCTACACATTGTAGCTACAAACGCCCTCATCAATACCTGGGTTTATGACCGAATACTCTGATCCCCTTACAGACACCCAGGTAATACCAGCAACCCATAAGGGCACTTTCTCACGCTTATATATGAAGCTTCCTTTTACTGTGAACCCAAAACGTCCATAAAGTCTTTTCTGCCTTTAAGGTTTCATCTCCAAACGTCACACCAGAAATAACAAAGTTTTTAATTCCACGGAAAATTCTTTGCACCTGTGAACGTCCAAAGGATTACCGGGGCGTCAAAGTCGGCTTTCGGTCACGTGGTATTTAAAAATGATGCACATTCAAGGGCTGCGGTACACAATATGGAGAGCTTCTGACCTGCATGTGCATTGCTGAATCAATAATCATTTATCAAAACCTGACAAATGGAGTCAAAGTGGCTAAAGAGAGGACAAATAAGCAGTTGCCAAATTGTCTCAGGTAACTGCCTTGCTGAGCAATACCGCTGTTCTTTTAAGGTGACAACACCCCCTCCCTCCTCCACACACACACACACACACACACAAACACACACAATAAAGCGGTGCATGCTTGCTGTCCCTCTTGGGATGGGCCAAGCTTGAATGCATCATAGGGCTACTGGGTTCACTCAGAGTGATGGATGAATCATTTCTTCATCTGGCCTTCGTGTTCTTCATTAAGGCCACGGGGTCAAAGGTCAAACTAAGGTCTTTCCACCTCCCGGAAAAGCGATGTAGTGGCTTTTTACCGCACGAGAGGCATTATGTCAACAATAATCATTTTATTTACACGTTCACGTCGGCATTACCTGCATCTATTACCCTTACGGTCTCCGGTAAACAACCTTTTAAGGGCGCGTCAAGTTATATTATCGTTTAAATTATGTTTCACCCACTACTTTTCCTAAATTTAATCAGCGACTGTGACATTAAAAAGCTATTGTTTTCTCCCCACCTCCTCCACATAAGTCATATCCTCTCTATACACCCGACAGGGGAGCTGGTATTTATTATTCATGATTAACAGTGCAATTTTGGCGGGTAATGAAACATTTTAAATGGAGTAAGCCGTTCATTGTGCAGTAGTGGGCACCTATAAGTTATGACTGTAATGGATAAAGCACATCCATTTCAAATCCCTGGTGATGAAAATTACTGAGACAGAAAATGAGCTTCATCTATTTTTACAGGGCCAGAATGCGACCTCTGTGTTTTACTGTGATGCCTCTTGACACTGCAACATCCATATGGAGGGAAGCAGGAATCCTCCTCTTCTCTTTCATAACAGCATGAAGTCCACCTGCTCTGCTGTGTGCAGCTTTCCAGCTCCACCCTCTCCATAATTTTCCCTCCAGTTGCATCTGATATTGAACAGATCACAGGGCTTCATATTGGGTATCATATTTGTAGCTCTCTGTGCTGTAAAAATTAATTCGTTACAGCCTGATGGGTTGAAGCTGTGGGATGGAGAATCAGGCAGGATGCAGATGTACAATAAATCAGGAGTCTGGGGAGAGGCTTGTTATGGACAATCACTGCGTTTTCATTAATGCTCAAAATTTCACACTACAATCCAATTAATGGATTTGGGCAAAAATCGTCGCAGGATTAGGTGTAATAAACCCAGATTATGTGTCTACAAATGTACTCAGACATGTAAACATAATGATCAGAGCTTCCTGGACTCTCCAACATTTCCATTATCTTTCTCACCTATGATGTGGGAACTCACCGCAGGTATCTCTTGAACTGTGGATACTGTGGGTCTTTGTCAGTAACCGATGAACTGCTCCAGATATAAAAGAGGTTAAATGACCAGTATGGTGGCTGGGCTGCACTTTTGTTGACATTTGGATCAAACACGGTACCTTTAAATCTCAAAGGCAGAGCTTCAGATCGCGTGCTCGCTCAGAGGCGTGTGAGTTTCCATTGCTTGATCTCATTGTGGCATTGATTTTGATAATGCCATTATCAGCTGGTTATGTTTTGTGGGTCTGACCTTCAGGTTCTGGAGATAATTTTGTTTAAAGTAGGCGGGGCCTTGCTAACGACAGCTAGAAGCATCTGACCAGCATCACTTTCAATCTGTCTGAGTCGAGATGTGGTGAATCGCTGCTGTTATTACTATTATTATTTTTATTAAATCGTACAGCCATCTGTTGAGTTTGTAGAACACAAATGAAAACAAGCATAGGACAATTTAACACACAGTACATAATATTTTATCCTTTTTCCATTGAATGATGTTAATAAAAGTGCATTTATCATCCATCACATAGTTGCCTTCAATGAGTGATTTTACCGTGTAAATTACAGCATTTAGGATTTCTTAATCAACACACAAAGCAAACTCGAACGTAGCCTGTGTTACATTTGCTAACATAATGCAGCAATTCAACAATGATTTGTGGTTCGAGCTTCTAATGCCACAGTGTAATTGAAATGCTATGAGTAATGAGTAATACATCTTTTATTGAATTATGTTTGTCACATCTTGGGGGATGCAGACTGTAATAAAAGCCCCTGACTGCCTGAACAGTCTTATTTCTGTCCTCTGAATATTTATTTTCTCTTACAGCAGAGATGCAAGGTGTGTGAAGACTTGTGATTTATTTCAATATTTGCTCTGTGCAAAAGGCCCCCCGTGAGTATACGCAACCTGGCGAGGCTGAAAGCTGTGTGACAGAGATAGGGGCTCCTGGTCAACAAGCAGGTTAATTGTCTGATAGGAGCGAATGCTAATGGCGAACTGAGCGGAACAATTGCAGCGCCATGGGTGGCTCCCACATGGATTCTGACTGACACCGGAGCGCAGCAGTCGAATGACATTTGACACTGAAGGGATTGTGTTCAGGCAAAACCATATTGACTTTTGTAATGAGTTTAAGTTGTTAAATTTAATGTATATACCAATCTTTGACTCATCAAGTGGATTGGGAGGCATGGAGAGACATTGCTTTGATTAACTTCACACTTGCAGATGAGATAACAGCTTTCTGAGAGTCTCTCTCGGGTGGATTATTGAGTGTGAGTGCTGGCACATTGTGCGAACCCTCTCAAGTCCATTAGCAACACAAAGTATTTCCCACTGATACAGAGCATTGTGGAGGCATAGAATACTGTGTGTGCCTGTAGGCAACGGAATGTAATTGGAAACAAGTAGAAATGAGCTAAAATGAGGATAACATAGCTTATGGCGTCACAGTGGATTAATGGTTAGCGTTGTTGAAACACAGCCAGAAGGTCATGGGTTTGAGTGCCGGGCTGAACGTGGTCCTTTCTGTGTGGAGTTTGCATGTTCACCCCAGATCTGCGTGGGTATCCTACAGCCACTCCGGTTTCCTCCCACCTCCCAAAAAGACAGATTAGCTGAATTGGATGATTTAATTGACCATAGGTGTGAATGGGAGTGTGAATGAATTGACTTTGTGTATGTGTCACCCCTGCGATCGAAGACAAAGCTTGGTTACAACAAGGACAATAAGGTTCCTCTTGAGCAACACAATGTGTTAATAATTAGCAACTTTCATTCTCAAAATCATTTTTTTTAGCTTTATATCAAGTTACTTGGGTGATGCATGTATTTGGCATGAGAGCTTGAATGTCTGTCTTTAGCTTGCCTGCATCATCATCATCATCATCATCATCATTATCCAGTACTGTTTCGCTAACGTTGCCTTGCAGGTTGGATCTGTCAGCTGGTCGGAACGATTCAGCCGACAAACAAGTGGAAACGTTTTCAGTGGAATATTGCGTCTACTGTGAAATGGGTCTGGCGACGCGCATCTCATGAAAGTTAGTGTTGCCTTTGACGTAGCACCCAATTTTCACTTAACGGTTATTTTTCCGCTTTAGGCTGCAAGTTTCACATAATGGAAAAGTTATCTATTGTGTCTGCCCCTTTATCATTAACTCCAACAGAGCTCTGGACACTGCGGTTCACTTTTTTTTACGGTTTTCATGACTGTTATGAAACATTTAAGCTGGAAGAAGCTCATTATCCTTATAACATGCACTCTCATCATCAGGCATTCCTGCCAGTTTTAGTGGGCTACTCAGCATATCTAAGTCGAAAAGCCTTTTACAGTTTTTCCCCTACGGCAAGCCGCTGGCGAGCATCAATTTTAAAATGCTAACAATGCACAATGAGTAATAACTAAAGACTAAAGTTCAGATGGCAACATGCTCTAGTGAGATTTTTCTCACAGACATGAAACTACGATGAGTAACATGCATCCTCTCCCCCCCTTGATGTGTAGAGTGGAAGTTTTTTTTTTAATTCATGGCCTCTAATTCGTCTTCAAACCTCTGAAGCTGATCTGCTGGGGTCTAGCTCCACACATGTGGTGGAGCTTTAGGATTTGGGGATCTGGAGGATTATGGGATTTTGTGATTGCTCTGAAAAAGACACCAGGCAACGCAGAAATCCAAAAATGGCTGATGTACCCACATCAAGATTAGAGCGCATTATTTTCTTTCCCTTAGGGGAACATAACAAGAACATCACTATTGACAACCTCCTCCAGCGTGTGAAACAATTATTTTTGGGTTACGTGTACAATCTAAGAAGATTGTAGTATACTACAACCCCTGCATTTCCAATTTAATTTAATTGCCTGTTCAAAGATTACTTCTTCTCAACCATTTTATTTTTTAACTTTCCAAAGTTTGACACAACACAGTTTTGCAGCGATGAAAATGATAGAATGGTTAATGATATTGTCATAACATATCACGTGTGGCAATTCTGCAGTACACAAAATCAGGTGAAAATGTTCTATGTTTGACGCATCACACACATCATAGATCTGTGTAATCAAAGAGGAAAATATGACCTTAACGTGACCAGATTTGTGTTTACGAGGCAGGCATCGAAGGTATTCCACAAAGGTGAACCACAAGCCAGTTTTCAAAGATACAGAAAACCTCATAGACAAAATCTGTCCCTCTCAACTCCTTCATTTGCCTCATGACAGCAATGAGACTGCACACTTTGCTCTCACGCTTATCTAATTGCAATGTTTGGACATTGATGCCCTATTGAGGACTTTCATCAGCCAACCCATACACAAAAATCTTCATTTTGAGTGTTTTGAGGCAGAAATCTCCCTGGCCTGTATGACTATAGTTGTTGTGTGTGGTGTTATGGCATAAATTGAAGTTGCTCTGAGCTTTATACGGTGTTATCCAGAAGTCTACCTTATCAGGCAGTCAATTTTACATCAAATATTCACATCTGCTCAGAGTTCAGAGCTCAGAGCCGCAGGCTTAAAATAGGGGGTTGCAGGTGTTGGTGTAGGTATCAGTGTTGTAGATGATGAAATCATAAATATATCTTATAGGGTTCACAGGCCCGCTACACATATCTATGGTTGGAAAAGGACGCCGATATACTACTACTACTGTATTTATGATGTTACATAACCATCTGTGGTCATAATGACATTGCAGCTCATATCATTATTCAGAATACATCCCATCACTATGCCTCAGGTGTTTTATTAACAACTGAAATCAAACATTATGAATCAAAATTGTGGGATTTCCACATCAAAAAAAATATATATATAAATGTGTGGGGCCAGGAATCTCTCACAAAAGAACACATTTAGAGAGCATTCGTGTCTGGGTAGTTCTAAGATTTCATTTCCAAGTCTAATTTACTGTGTAAGTACAGTGGTAGATGATATCTTTAGGAGTTTCCTTGCTGATGAGGTAGCTGTAATGGTAGAATTGAATTATGGTGAAACCTCGCCTTGGCTGATGCATAAGCTACTGTCAAACGTCCACAGGGTGTACAAGAAAGAGAGACAGCTCCAAAAATCAACATTTTGGCAGCATCTTGCACTAGCAGATGATGTGTGACAAACTGTGAGCTCAGTACTTTGGTGTGTATTTGAGATTATGTTATGCGAGGGTGTTGTGTCGTCATAACTTATATGCTGTTATGTCACCTAACTGTTAGTTGGTTAGAGTTTATTCGGAATCCTTGGAGAGCACATAGTGTTATTGTTTTGACACACATCATGTGGCTCTTGTGTACCATGGATGTATAGGCGTACGTTATTGGTGGTATTGTTGCTGCAGCTGTCATAATTGTAATATTGCTCGTGAATTTAACAGTTTTGGCATAGAAATACTCTAGTAATCAATCAGAAAAGGAGTTATTACTAAATCAAAACCTTAAAACGATATTTGGATCTATATCATGATGTGATTTTCGTAATATGATATTGATAGTCTGATACTTTCCACTGTGTCGTTGAGGTAGAGGTGTTGCCTTTCTTTCCTGCAGATAATTTTGCTTTGTGTTATGCTACAGCTCACAGTTTGTCACACATCATCTGCCAGTGCAAGATGCTGCCAAAATGTTGATTTTTGGACCTGTCTCTCTTTCTTGTGCACCGTGTGGATGTTTGACAGTAGCTTATGCATCAGCCAAGGCGAGGTTTCACCATAATTCAATTCTACCATTACAGCTACCTCATCAGCAAGGAAACTCCTAAAGATATCATCTACCACTGTACTTACACAGTAAATTAGACTTGGAAATGAAATCTTAGAACTACCCAGACACGAATGCT
>OMNV01026113.1:1409-30328 GCA_900303265.1 Brotula barbata | reverse complement strand
ACGAGGGGTGGAGGCAAGGTCCTAATTCTGAGACGGTGAGATGAAGGCTAGGGGGGGAAAAAATCAGTTAATTTTTCAAAATAAATCAACTCTCACCGTTGAGTGGAGGGTTTGGTAGAGCATCGTGCACACTTCGCTCCAGAGGGTAGGAGATAAGCTCCGACTGTGGGCAGGGGTGACTCTTTCCCTGGAAGCTCTGAGAACCTTTAGGAGACACACACAGAGTCAGAGGTTTTCAAAGAGAAGAGTAGAAAACGTTAGAAACAAGAACACTCAGCAGCACTGGACTTACTGGTGGGCAGGGAGTACTTCAGATGAGAATCTTTTTTCCTACACGGAGAATGAGAATAATCCATCAATTAGACATCAAAGTGCAACAACTCTGTCTGTCATCATGAAACAAAACTACAGAAAGAATAGAATCAGCAAAGACATCTAAATAATGGACCGTTCCAGTGTGTGTGGGACTGTCAGCTGTTGGTGATGGTGACAGCCTGTGGGGAAAAGCTGTTCGTGTGCCTGTTTGTTTTGTCACACGGTGAGACGCAGACCAGATGGGAGGAGCTCCAACAGGTGCGGTATGATGGGCTACAACTCCACCGATATGTAAATGAGCGAATCGTTCCTGGTGAATAAGTTGATACATTACCTCCGTTTCCACCAGACTCCAGCCAGCAGACAGCTGACACACATGATCAGGCCCAGGACCACGCCCACCGCCACTATCACCGGCTGACTGGGGCCTGCAGGGGCACGAGGGTTCGAGTGAGTAAATAATGAAACAGCTGTGCTGAACGCTGAGGAATGCTGCTTTGTTTGATTGGGTTTTAGTGGGAATGATCTGGTATTATTCCGCATCATTCACAGTGATGAGTGAGACGGCGAGACAAATACAGTACGTACTCATTCTTGTGTCCTTGATGACAACTGGGCCCTCTGTGGGATCGACTGAAGGGGGCGCTGTTCCGATATTAACCTTGATGGAGGGAGATTCTGGTGGACAGATGGAGTAAGACATTACAGTGACCTACATTAAGTTCACCGCACTAAGAGGGATCATGTGAGTTTATTCTCCCAAACGCCGTGATCTGTGATCTGTGATCGTTCTCACCTCCGGGCGAGCGCGGCCTTTGGGTGACCTTGGCAACGGGACAGCCCAGGATCTGGACCTGCGCTGAGGCTCGGCCGTGCCACCTCAGTGGCTGCAGCCGCACGAAGCGAGCCACCACGGGAGGAAACAGACTGTTGAGAACCCTGAAATGGCCGTCGACGTGGGCCTCAAACACCTGAGAAGCAACAAGACAAAGCTACTCATCCACAGAGTCTCGGCGGCGCTTTCAGAATCACATCTGCACCGACAATAACATCTGCTCGGCACCGTGAGAACAATCAGCCGAACATCTGTGAACACAATCAGACGCCCACCTTTTTTTCTCTGCTGAGTGCACCTTTGTAGAGCTTCCAGTTCCTTCTGTCCTTGCTGAAATGAAGGATGTAGGTTTCCACGTAGAACTCGTTTGATCCCATTGTTCTTATTCCTGACAACAGCAAACATTTGGTTAAAACCGCAGCATCAAGGCTCGCAGCGGTCATGCCATGTTCTTGACACGCTGTTCTAATTTTAAGTTGTTTTTGAACCTGTGATGGTCCTTTTATCACTCAGCTCCAACTCCAGCCAGGGATTGCGGTCGTTACTGTCTGCTGCCCAGGGAAGGAAATCATCACCAGGATCCACGTTTCTGTTCTTCTCCCTCCAGAACGATGAGGCGTTCACGCCAGAAACAGAGAGGACGTTGCTGCATTCTGTTCGGGGACAAAAGGAGGTCACGGTTATTAGCATAGCACCTTGAGGGTGTCATTGAGTTCACTTTAAAACCAACAGTTCAGATTTTGGATGCATTTGATCTACATTACCCATATAATAATTGAGTATACACACTAAAAAAATAAATCTTAGAATCCTGAAATGTGTTTTTTTCAAATCCTAAAATACAGTTAAGAAATTATATTTTTAGTTAGCATTGAAATTCCTGTTATTCAAGCATTGTTGAGTGTGATTTTATGCAGATTTCAGAGTGCATCCTGATATATTTGGTATCTTTGGGCTTTTCACTCAAATTTAAAACAAAATATAATATAATGGGGCTTTGTATTGTGGAAACAGACTGACGCGTTATACAGCCTGAATATTATGGAAATATATGCAAAAATATGGCTTGGATTAACTATTTAAAAACTAGTGTTTTCTAGAATTTGCTGAAATCTTCATCACGTCCTGATAGGAAGCCATAATAATGGAGGCTCTGTGACAAATATCAGCCATGTCTCTGCAGTGTCTCTTACTGATGGAATCTGATTTGGGGAAAACCTTTGAGCCTGGAACATTTCTGATTTTATAATACAGCGTTTCCCCTAGTGGGCACATCAACCAGTGATCTTAACCCCCCGGCCGTGTAATGGAATTATGATTTTTAAGTCCTGTTAGTATGCAGCGATGTCCCAAAAATGCCTGAAAAATAGGAACGAGTGTCCAGGTTCAGACCAGGACGGACAGCGGAGCGGCTGCTGCAGCGTGTAAACACTGGAGACGTTGTTTGAAAGTGTGGAGTGTGTGGTGATAAATGTGCCGTCTGTGTGGACGGCTGACTCATACCTCGACCGAAGAGCAGCTTCTTCTCGGATAATGACCCCCTGTCAAAAGAGGAGGGTTGACATGAAAGGTCAGCACCTCTACATCCAATCCAAAGCCTGAAGAGCTTCGTTAGTCGGCCGTTGTGGGAAATTCGTGAATGTTGTATGAATAACAGCGAACTCACATCTTGGACAGGATTCCATTGTCAAAGGATGATTCATAGAGCGTCAGGCTTCTCCCACGGCTCACGGTGACGCGGCCTCCCAGGCTATTGGAGGTCGCCCCGGCATGGATGGCGGACTTGCACAGCACTGAGGTCTGTGGCAGAAAGTAAACATTTTCACTACCTACAGGCGATAAATTGCCTCCCACTCAGGATGCATTCAGACGAAGTGAGATCAGAGGGGGCGTGCTTACATCTCTGTAACCCAGGTCAGAGTTCCCCCAGACGTCCCCCGTGACATCCTTGCATCCAGCAGGGCAGTACACACTGAGGAGCAGGAAGAGGACAGTCACACCGAGTCCCTCACTGTGTCCATTATGCAGGACGTCCTCATCAAAGCACTTACCTGAACTGCTGCAAAGTAAAGTGAGATCCTCGCTGTAAACAGGAAATGAGATCTGGAACCAAACAACAAGAGACATATCAAAGTTAACATTCGTGAGAAGGAATATCAACTTTCTGTGCACAGGGAATCAGACATCTTTCTTTCAAGTCATGAAGACTGACATCTAATGGTCATAGTGGGTAATAACAGCAGGTTGGCAAAAAACAAACAAACGCCATATGCGATGCAAGGTGATGTCACTTGTTGACGTTCCCAAAACAAATCAAACAGACGTGTGCAACCTCCTAAAGACAACAAAAATGTAAACACGTGGCAACTAACGTGTCATTGGGGGATGTGCGGTGGCTTTCTTCACGTTCCTTGGCGTTTCCTTCAGAATAACGAGGTGCATCCTCAGTTTTCTCTCTCTTTTCCTACGATTTTCTGCCATTGTCTCTTGTTTGCTCACTGTCACTAAAAGATGACGATGGTGTCACGTGACACAGGACTGCCTGAATATTGTTTTCCGGGAATGTCGATGAATTAAAAATGTAAAATATCCAATACAGAGACGTATGTTAGAGCTGAAATTAGTCGAATTACTTTTACGACAAAACCTTCATGGAAATTGTTGTTCAATTGTTAAAACAAGAAAAATTGAGGACTGTCTCTTTAAATTCGCCTTGAATTGTAAATGTAAATGTAAAAAACGTCTGGTGTAAGATTAGATAATACACACTTCTCCATTCACTCAAACACACACACACACACACACTGCCTGGATGAGAGACACTCCTCTGCTCTGTGTGTACTATATTGAGGGTGCGGGGGTGGGGCCAATGGTCAACGCCGCTGATATGACTAAGGCCTTTGTTTCCGTGACTTTGTGACAGTTCACGAGTACAGCCAATGTTCCTCGTATGACCACCATCTAACAGAGAGCGACTTGTGTGTCTGAACCCAGACATTCCTGGATTTCATAAACAAGCCGGGGAAAAAACAGGAAGTGAGGATACATACTGTACAACACAGTACAGACACCCAGTCAGGGGAAGGGAAGTTAGTCCTTAACATAGCCCAGCATTCAGTCCACTTATTATTCGCGGGTTCAGCCTGGGGATGGGGGATGCACCAAAAATGACGTTCTGTACCAGTTAGCACATTCGTATCTGACAGACGTGGAAATGCTGCGTTGATTCGATTTAGTTCTTGTTTCACTCCTTGTTGTTTTCTTGTTGAACATCATTTACATGCTGCAAGACATCTCAGCTACTGTCAACAACAACAAACCACGCAATTAAGTTTGTTTTTGCTGCGGACACCGGGTAACAACAAGTTATTCAAAAAATACATTTTTGATAGGAAATGGACTGCGTTTTCATTTCAAGTGCTTTACAATGTTAAACTCACATTCGCCCATTCATACACAAGTCACGCTGCCCTCCCATTTTTATCACCCGTACAGTATTTTCTCATATCGATTGTGATAGATGAACGCAGTTTGAGAGATTTTAGACTAATCGTGAACATTTAAAAGGGAATGTTGGTAAACCCAGGATTTGGAACTCTCCTGACAGATTTACACGAATGATCTGAACCATCGCGCCACTGAATCACTGAACTTCAAGCCAACTGAACCAAACTCTACCCACAGAACACAAATTATTACACACGCACTACTTTTAACTGTAAAGTATGGTGGCCCTGAACAGCCAACACAACCATAAGAAAACACACCAACATTAAGAAAACACAAAAATATTCCAAAAACATGAAGAAAATGCTGATAAGTTGTTTTCCTATGTGGGTTTTTTTTTTTCACTTTCTTGATGTGTTTGGATTTTCCTAATGGTTTTGCCTTTTGCTAATGTGTTTATGTTTTGCTAATGTTGTTGTTTGGCACTTGAGGGCCGCCGTATTATGGATCAGATAATGACATTGTGCTAATTTGACAGAACCTGGATTGCGGTGCGTTCCGGCTCATCAAACACCAAACACAGGATGGGGGAGTGCTTGCATTAGATGATGATGATGATGATGATGATGATGATGATGATGATTTGCCTTGGTTAAGGAGGAGGAAGAGCAGGAGTGAAACAGAGTGAAGCTATCCAGCCCCTCAAAGCATGAGGCCACACTCCATTCAGCCTGACAGAAGAAGCCCTCTCCGCTGCTTTCTGAGCAAACACTCAGAGCAAAGACAGGGACGGAGGATGCATGCCAATAGGCTGTGAGTCATGCCAGCACACACACACACACACACACACACACACAGACGATGGCTCACACAAAAGAACAAACATTCACATGCTGGCCAGTGTTGGGATTGAGTATAAATACATAGATGACTTATTTATGGGCCCATTCCTGCTGAACACAACAGCTCAGATGACGGTAACTCACATTATAACTACAGCAGTTTCCCATCATTTACGACTTTTATCTCTCGGCTTGCTTGTTTTTTTAACAGCGAAAGCTAACTGAGGGGAGCACGCCTCCCACTCAGTCCTCTCCGTGTTCTTCCTGCACCCCAGACGGGTGATCTGGATGTCCAATAAGTGTTTGTAAGCCTGTACGATGTCCGCCCAGAACTCCCCTCCTCCGGCGTCCGTCTACATAATCCGATTGTTAACACTCTGCGTGACCGTCGTACAGTTACAGGTGTGCTCTCCAGCCAGGAAGTTTTAAACACGCCATTCAAGCAGGTCCACGTATCCGACTACAATGACTTACTGTGCACACGAGAATTGAGGACAAGCCGCTCTCAGTGTCCTACCTGGATACTGGTCCGTGGCGTAGGACAGCAGAAACCCTCTTCCAGAGCGATGTGGGCCCGACTTGAAGGCCACAGTAACTTCATTGGTGTTAAATGTCACATTTTTCAAGGACGCGTCCAGCTTCCCACACACTGGACCTGACAACACACAGATCCACAAGTTGTACTCGTGAAATGCATGAATTCAAAATCGTACTGTGGACGCTTTTTATCTGACATTAACACAAGGGTATGATGAAAGCCAGGCTTGACATGTTTACAACCATACAGTAGAGAGACGGAGGCTGGACAAGAAATCTGATAGGAAACACTGCAGAGTGACAACAGATTTGTGCATCATCACACAGAGGAAGAATTCATACTTTTAGCGAAATATCTTGTGCTCTTTGGGGAGACACAAGTGAAGCAGCAACAAAAGTGAATCCAAAATGTATTAATTCTGAAAGTAAAACAACATTTTGAATCCGCAACAGTCAGCTGATTCCTTTTCACCCCAACACCGGACGTTGACCGACGCTAACACCACTTCCACTGACCTCACTTAGCTCATATTCGCCTCAAATACGTCTCACAGTTTAGCCGGCGTCAAATTCTGTACATTCTGTAAAACCTGTATGGTTTTCTATTGAACACTTCCTGGTGTGGGGCAGTAAGGATTCAGCCGTTTGACTTTACTGTCACTGTCTCCTGACTTGAATGATGTGTTAGTTTGATTGTTGCTTAACGTCCCCAAACGCTTCAATCATCGTTCACGTTGTTTCAGTTTATTTACTGACAATATTATCAGCTATTATTACTCCAAATAAAGTTGTATGAATCTCAGATGCAGGCTTTCGTCGTTCAGCTGAAAATGTTTCATTGCTGAACTAAAAAGAGTAAGTAGTAAAAAAAAAAGAGTAAAAGTATGTCGACAAGACGTTTGATCTGTTCTATGCAGGATTCTACTGTTCTGAGAAAAAAAGTTATAGAATGTCAGCAAAATATTGGGACATTGTGGCGCATGGTGCTGCAGCTTAGGCGGCGACTGGACGCAGGTGTGTCTCATTGTCACACCTGCAGCTGATGAACCAATCAGGCAGGAACTTATTTAGGTTCCTCAAGCCCTCGGCATAATCAGCACCGTGTGCCACAACAAACGGAAATAAAATGCAATTAAGTGCAAATGTATCGGGAGGTCTTGGAGATCTCAAAAGCTCACCCAGGGAGGACGCTCCGCCGTTGGCTGTGATGGTAAGAGAGCCGTTGCTGCAGCCTGGACTGCTCTCAACGTCGAAATCTCCAAAGAGCAGACGCAGCGTCCGCCCCTGTGGCACACGAAGCCTCCACGTACACCAGACGTCACTGGGGTACGTACCCGGATAGTTCTGTGTGGCTAGAGTGCCCGACTCCGTGCCCAGCGATGTCTGTCCACAGCCATTACCTGTGAAGACGGAAGCACAGGATGAGTCCAACCAAACCAATTCATCCTGACAAACCCGAATCTTCCTTGTCATCATTATTTTAGTTTAGAGTAAATTCTGCTGACAGAATAATAGAAACCAACGTTTGCTGATATCAAAATAGCTGACAGTAACATTTAATTAGTTTCCTTTCTCAGACTGAGGGTAAATATAATTTTCATGGCTCAAAGCCAAAAATGACAGTAACAGCCGCAGACAGTTATGTCATTAATTCTCCTTGTTAAGCGGAGTGTTCGGGGCTTTCTTAATGCTTCATTCAGAGCAGATGAGTAACCCAACTGAACTGAACACACAGAGCAGAACAGGACATGTTTCTACTCTTCTGATCATAACTGTCAGATGACACAACTGCCAAGGAGGGAAGTTCTTACCATTAATTACTAGTGTGTGTAGATTTGTTGCAAAAATCATTTTTCAACTGCGTATTCAAGGAATTTTGCCCGTTTGAGAAAATTGGACAAAACCGATCCAAATGGACTTTTTAAAGAATGTTTGGGGGTTTGTTTTTCTTGTTTTTTTTTTTTCCCCTCTTGCTTCATCATCCCACCGTCTGATCTGTGACTGTGGCTTTCTGTTAGTAATGCTTAGACTGGAACACAAATGTCTCCCCAGAGGCTTTTTCAAAATCCCTTCGGGTCACGGAAAACGGATGAGTCAATTCCCACAGCGGTCAGAGAGGTAAGTGCTGCAGGGGAGGCAGCTCCACGAGTACCAAAAGTCAAACGATGCTCTGCTCCAAGAATGGTAAAAAACCGAGTAACCACCTACGCCGTCTTCCATATATGGGAGTACGGACAGAGTGAGGGGAAGCTGGAGGATAACCTTCCACTCGCACAGGGTCACACATCCTGAATCGCACCGGCCGTTTGCAAATGCCCTAAACTTTTGGCTGTTATTGCCCCCTCCTCGAGTCCCCCTGGACTGCCTGGAAATGCCGCAGCGACACACTGTAACCGTGGGCAACAGAGCGTGGATCTGTCACCTTCCGGAGAGGCCACAGAGGCCAGCATTCCTGTTAGTGCTGAGGAAGTTGTGGGTGGCCGGGAATCGTCCCCAGCTCAGTCTGTCTGCAGGTCGAGCTGTTTGTTTCAACGCCACTCAGCCTTTCCTGACCTGTTTAGGACCTTAAGTTAGTTTATCATGCAGGAATCAGAATCAGGGATAAATGACTAAAATCGGGCTGTGACTCACATAAAATCGACAGACTATTTTAATTATTACTCAGATTATTTACATTCACAATTATTTACTACCTGAGTGTATATGTCCATTAGAGTTTCTTAGAGCGAGAAGAGACGAGAAGGAATTTAAACTGTAAATTCCCAAAACAACTAATAACTTAAATCATCACAAGGCCAATTTGATGCATTATCACTTTAAGATAAAATGATAATACGTGTTGTCGACTTGAGCGGCACTATTAAAAAACTTTTAAAGTCACTTGTTTTCTATGACCTTACAGAGATTATTTTTTAAAATACATCCCTACTGTAAATAAGCTTTGATTTATCTGCAGAAATACTCTTTGTATTGTCTGCAAAATGTTAAAAAGTACCTTGTAAAACCGTGTGGTACCTGCATAAAGTATTACGGACTTCTTCACAGATTTTCATTGGTTGTTATCTGGTGGTGAAGACCTCTAGAGTGGTTGTGTGGAGCGTGGAGATTATACGAAGCTGGTTTCTTATTCACAAAACACACAAAGAAGTTAAAGCACCGGGAGAATGAAGCTATCAAACCGAATCAGAGCGGTTGGCTTGGTTCGAGTCTTCAATGCTCAGCCTAATACTCAACATCGTCATTACAACCACCGAGTGGTAGATTACAAACAACTGTGACAATTCCAAAAAGACGGAAAAGCACGGTCAAATCCTGAAATCACAATAAATTCAGTATAAAAGTCAAAACGAACTCACATGGGGCTTAAAAATGTGAATATTGTCCAAATGTGCAACTGTTTCAAATATTAGTTTCACTGTCTTGTCGAAATTTCAAACTGCCTGTGGAAAAATCTCTCTGAGGCAACTTGGAGTGTCGGTGTTGCCATACTTCAGATACTTTGCGAAGTACGGAACAGAAAAGCAAAACGTTCAGGACGGCTGACATCCTTGATAATAGTCGGTGCCATCTTTGATCTTTAAATGGATTCTACCTGTGACGATGGACTCCCTATGACCTCTTAAATTCTTTAAATTTGGGATTACAGATTTCGTGCTTGAGTCCAACTGGCGGCAGACGGTCTTCTGCACCATCGTTTCCAATTTGAGGCTCTCCTGACAGGTCCTTACAGGTCGGCACTAGCAGACAGGACGTGCTACCTGTCACTGCAGTGCCTTATCCTGTTGCGTGTCATTCACAACACATTCCCTCAGGGAATACCGAGGGCTGGAGCGTTTTCCCCACTGCCTGGCCCCTCCAAAGCCCTTTGCTTATTTACTGGCTGTTACGAAGTGATTCAGAATAAATAACCGAGGCTGGACTTAATCATCTTCCTACCAAACGGATCTGTGGTATGTCTGACTGTTGCAGTCATCGTCCGCAGAGGAACAAACTGTTGTTGCGTTCGTCTGCCTGAATGTACGATGGCTGACTCCCACTCAAGTGTGTGTTTAAAACATCGATTAGTCAGTGGACAGGAAATTAAACCGCCATCTTAACGTTCCATTTCATCATTCATTCGGTGTAAAATAACACACTTTTGCGGGCTCAAGCTTATCGGAAATTAGGATTTTTCTTTGTAAAGTGTTTCCATTTGTGTAATAGCCTCTGCCAGAAGAGGTAAGATTTTGGGTTGTTTGTTTGTTTACCTGTTACTGTATTGGTGGTTTTCATGAAATTTGATGGACAGGTCAGACACCATCCTTGGAGGATCCTTCTACATTCTGCTACTGGTCGGTCTGATGCTGGCGTGGTGCTCGCTGCTTCTACAGTTTGGCCTACAGCATCCATTGGTGTCTAACTAGGTTTCCACCATTTTGGGTTTTATTTCCCAAAAAGTTGTTTTGGACCAATCATCACAAAATGTAACTCGTAGAATACTTTGTTTCGTTTTATGTCTCCTACCATTTTGCTATAATTGGCTACCAAAATCATGAGTGGCTGTGGCACTTTCTTAAAAAAAAGTGCAATATTTCATCAACAAATGAATCTATTGTAACCAAACTTGGTGGACAAGCGTCACTACTGACGCACAAAACAAACAAAAATCAACCTGATGCTACATCAGTTTTATTTTGTCAATAACTTTGCACTGAGTTGAATCAAACCTTTGTTTGTTTGTCAGTGGGGGGAAGTAACCATAGTGGTTAGCTAATACTAGTTATAAACTATCTATTTACTATTAACTATCACATTGACTATCAAACTTCATTGAGAGACAGATTAATGTTGGGTGGAGTGCTCTGCCTTGGTGGAGGCGTGCAATCTCTAATCAAACTCCAAATTTTTAACAGGGAAAAAAAAAACAAGAAATTTGAAGATATTTGAAGCACCAAGGTATTAAATACTAAAACATAGACTGATGAGTTCCAGGTCTGAACTGAGGCTGCTGAGGGAGGTCGAGCTGATAGCCTGGCTCGGTGGGTAAACATGGACAAGTGAAGAGTATGTCAAGAATGCTAGCATGACATCACATGCTCTACCTTCTCCCCTACTTTAATTTCAAATACTGCATTCTTGGCAGTGATTTAAAAACTCAAAACACAACAGTACACCCATGCATTAATGTGTGTTTATAAGCATAATGTGACTGTTACAAGTCAGAGCTCACTGACACAGCATACACACTTACAGGGATCTAATGGTGAACTAAGTGTGTGAATAGAATGTTGTCTTAACTGAGAACACTATATTTGATATATTTCAATATACTGTATTTAAAGTTAAACCTACCAGTGCCTTTGAACAGTGGTGCACATAAACACATTTAATCAGTTAAAACTACTCCTCCTGAACGTCCACATGACGATGATAGAGGAGAAGACTCGCTTGTAAATCTTTGTTGTCTTTCACCAAAAGCGTAAACAAAACAGGCTTTATCTTACCCTCCTGACCGCGAACACCCAGTGCACAGACGCAAACAGCGAGCCATAGAGCGGTAAACACGGATTTCACAGCCTCTCCGCCGTTCGAACACTTTTCCAACATGATTTCCGAGAGCGCACCGAGTGGAAAAGTAAGGTGCAACTCCCGGTGCTCGAGGTTGACCGCTTTTGTAAAAAGTTACGGCCTCAAGCTGGATATTTACTATTGGACACGCGACGTCGGCTCGACTTTCTATTGGCTCTCTGGGCTGTCAATCAAAGAAATCCCAAGCATTCCATTCCCAAATTGGGCTGGGCTCATCGGCTGCTGAAGGGAACGACTCCATCGACAACCCTGACTAGACCACGTGACCAGTTGACAGCCCGAACGTGACGTCACCAAGACAAATAGCCGCAAGCGAAGGAATATATGCGCTAATTTTCATGCAATTCCCTTACTCGTGCACGGAAAGTGCAAATAAACAAGAAGTTAAACCAAAACCGATGTATGTATTTGCCGTGTTGCTCGTTACGTGACGTTCGGAAAGTCGAGTAGATTCGTAGATCAGGTGGTCTGGTCAGATTTGTTGATGAGTCACTCCGGGTTTGGAACAGTAGTCTGAGGTGAGTATATCGCTGATATTTACCTGCTACGTGTTTACAAATTTATGTTGAATAAGAACTAAATCCGCTCAGTCAAATGTGTAATTGTTTGAAATGGTGTTAAGAGACAAACAGGAAATATCTCGCTCCTTGTCCTCTATGCTTCTCTTGAAACTACCTCCAAATACTGCCACCTTCCGGTTAAATACAGGTCAACATAAACACAGCACACAACTGTTGCTAACACTCAAACGGAGGCTCTAACAAGATGCACGTGTGACAGATCTGCCACAACTTTTCAAACAATTTTACAGATTCCTCGGGAGGTGTGAGGTGTTTGTACATTTTTATATCATCCAGACAAATTTCAGCTCAGTTGGAAATGTGGATCTTTTCAGTGATTCGATTCTTTTGAGTCCATTCATATTCGCTAACAGATATGATTGTTTTGTTTTTTTATCACGAGAAGCATATATTGTACACAGTAAAATTAAAATAATGCATAAACAGATATCTGTAATTATTACTCCTTAACTTCAAAATAACCCAGCTTCTTAATTCTTTTAAGACCTGGGAGGAGAGCTCTGTCAGATATAAAGATGTCACTATTTGTTAGTGTAATCTATTCAGATTATAATCGTCTCTTTCTTCACTAATTGTGTTTTCAGAGGATAAATTTACATCCATCAAAAAGTCAAGTGGAGCTCATGTGGTGCATCCGGGGCAGTCGCTTATGGCGCCACCTGCTGGAAGGGCCGCCAAGAGACCGAGGTAGGGTAAGACTTTATTGATAACCACATAGGAAATACAAAGCATAAGAGACGGATCAAGCGGTACAGTACGAAGAAGGACGAACAATAAAAATGAGAGAATAGCTCGATAAAAATACAAGACAGTGGGTTCCTCGCCAATTTAGAGCACTATAACATTTAGAAACAGCCTTGAGTTGACGTTCAAAAGGACCGGATCGTTCGTGGAGCCGCTCCGAGGCTCAGAGGAAGAACTCGCCGCTGTCTCCTCTCTCTCATGAGAGCTGCCTGACCGATTTACACATTGCGTGCGAACGAACCGCTTGCCGTGACAGCGGGACAGATGCTTCTCAGGCAAATGCTGCTTCAGCGCAGGAAGTGCGCCCGGCGCCGCACTGCGCATGCGCCGCCGCTCCAACAGCCCAAGGATGAGCGTTCCGCTGCTGTAACGCGGTGAGTCCAACCTGCACAGAATGACACAAAGTAGCTCGGTAAGTGTGTTTTTGGAGAGATGGCGGAGAGCCGGGCGGCGTTTGGCGCGGCCGTCGCGCCGCCGTTGTCCGTGCGTGCGTGCCGGCGCTCCAACGCGTCAGTTGGAGTGAGTGGAGGAGGGTGAGGACGCACGCAACTGTCCGTGTCGGAGTTTGTTCATGACAAACTGTTTGTCGGAATAATGAGAAACGTGTGTTTGTTTGGTTCATCACACGCGTCCGTAGTGCGACGGAACGGTTTGGAAACGCTTTCGTTAATTTTTTTATCATCGTTATAAACACGTAGAGTATGGAAAGAGTTCTTGTTTTGTTTTTTGTCTTCTAAATGTGTGTGTGTTTTTGGACTTAATCACTTTAAAATCACTGAAATACCCAGTGTCGTTCACGAAGAATCATTTAATTTCTACTGTGATTGTTTATTGAGGTCAGTGGCTCAGGAATCCGTCTTTCACGTTTGACCTATATCTACCTGGCTTCAAATATATAAACGTTACACCAGAATGTGTCTCCAGCCTCCTAGGGTCAGTCCACAATGTTCCTGTTTAGAAATGCTCGTATCTTAGACCAGTATAGACCCCATTACTGTTGGGACAGCAGACAAGAGAATTACCAGGCTTTTGGATAATCCAATTGTGTGGAAATGGATTATTTTGTCTTGGTAAATTTATGCTTGGACAGATCACAGTTTTTTTTTGTTGTTTTTTTTTAACAGGTATCTAATGGTGTTATAAAAATAAATAAATAATGATAAGTATCCAGGTTGATATGATTTAAGGGTTGGAGGATGTCTAAATGAACTCCAGTCATTTATGAAAAATGAGCATTTCTGCACCCTTTATTATGTCGTCAGGTTTTTAGTTAAAATCTAAGGGTTTGTCTGATTATTGGAGGTCTTCCCATGAGTTTTCTGCATTTGTAGAGGAAGCAGCCCCATCCGGTGTGAGGATTATGCCTTTGTAAGCCGAGTATGGACAGTTGAATTACAGAAAAGACAGTCGGGCCCATGCAGCTTTCACTGACCTGTCTGTGTGTGTGTGTGTGTGCACTGAATGGCGTCATTGCATACGTGTGTGCGAGCTGGATGCTGATATTAACGTACATGCCGGGCCCTCTCTGTGTGCAGCTCTGTGGGGAGGGGTGATGGCGGGTGCTGAGGTCGATGTGTCTTCAGGGGATTTCATGACGGTGAAGGAAGAAGCGGGGGAGTCCAGTGGCAACAAGAAGACCGAAGTCATCCTGCACCTTCAGCCCATCCTGCACGGGTACGATGGCATTTACCATTAAAGACATACAGTATTTGACGTGTGATGAAAATGGCAGAAAAAAAATGATGCAAAGCCACAGGATGTTTACAGAATCTGATCTGATCTGTTTATTGCTCTCTCTCTCTCCTCTGTGTTGAGACACATGAGCACATTTCATGGATTGTACAACATCATAAATTTAA
Organism: Brotula barbata; assembly: GCA_900303265.1. Classification (NCBI taxonomy): domain Eukaryota; kingdom Metazoa; phylum Chordata; class Actinopteri; order Ophidiiformes; family Ophidiidae; genus Brotula; species Brotula barbata. The sequence goes on along the minus strand of OMNV01026113.1, from coordinate 15,600 downwards.
AATATTATATTTTAAAAAATTAAAGAACAGAAGGAAAAGCAGCTAGATTTCAGAAAGATTTTAAATGTATTAGGTGAATGTTTTGCTATTAGATAACTGTTCAACACTGAATGCTTATTATTATTATTATATGAGAGACTCTGTCGCCCTCTGCAGGTTAAATGATGACACTGCCGACACTGGAACTACAGTTTTGGCCATAGAGACTCAGCATGGTAAGTAACTCATTTCAGATCATGAATTATCTTCGTCAAAAATGCACATCCCTCATTAAAGCGATCAAGCAACAATTTATCTAATAAAATAGTTACATTATGTGCAGTAATACATCAATATATTATAGTTCCTGTGATTTACGCCGATATGTTGTGGTTAAAAAAAGATGATGTCTCCTGAGCAAGTTGCCTCTGATCCTTAGATGACAGTCAAGCAGAAGGAGATGAGATCGAGTATGGATATCCCATCACGTGTGGCGAGAGCAGAGCCATCCTCCTGTTTAAGAAGTTTGTCTGCCCGGGAATCAATGTCAGATGTGTTAAAGTGAGTTCATACCAAACGATCCCTCATTGTTGTTTGATTTATCACATTCTACGCATTCATCCATGTCATGGCTGTGCAGTATTTATTTATTTTGTGTGGTTTTTTTTTCTTCTTGTTCTGCAGTTTAATGACCAGCTCATCAGCCCCAAGCAGTTTGTGCACCTGGCTGGGAAAGCCACACTGAAGGACTGGAAAAGGGCCATTCGACTGGGAGGGGTCATGCTCAGGTGGAAGCACCACAACACTGTTTTCTTAAGTCTCTGAGGCTTCTCAACGTCAGCCTGAATGTACCTTAAGGCATTCCTTCACTTTATTCTGTTTGGTCTGACTAGGGCAGAGCTGCTCCGTCTCCTGCGGCATATCTCAGTGATATAATCTTCCCTTGCCCTGAGACTGTTGGTATTGAGTTGTGAGTTTGCCAGTACATTCCAGAGTTAGTCAGTAAGCCGTAGTAAGATCAAATAACGCGCAAGCAAAGTGCTGATTGATGCCTCTCACCCCTGTGTCATGTTTGCACTTGTTCATGCTGTGACTATGACTCAATACACCAACTCAAGAAGCAACAGCTGCTCTTAACCCTTGCTCTACTAAAATAAAGTCAGAACCTTGGAATATAACGAAAACTTGCTTCGGCTACAAGATTTATTCTTCCTGGTGTGTTCTGCCCAGGTGATAGAGTGGAGGAGTCAGAGTTTTAACCACTTTAACGCTTGCAAATGTTGATATTAATGGAGAGCACTTTAAAGCAGGGGTCCTCAAATGCCCTCTGGTGGCTCATGGAGGTATTGCAAGTGGTCCTTAACCATGACATCAGTTTAATGATTTTTTTTGTTTTTTACATCATTTTAGTGCCAGGAGCAGATAAAACTATTTCATTGTTTTTATTTGTAAAATTAGAATCTTATATTTTCTTGTTTGAAAATAATCAAACGCATCTATATGAAATTATTCAGTTACATTTCAGAGAGATTGGTTTACCTGAAGAATAAGAATCCATTACAGTAACCACTGCTTTTTTAAACTACTTTACAGTATGTACATTTTATGGACACTTCGTGTTGAATTTGGGCCCGAGTGACGTCTTTTGGATGTGTGCGCGCTGTCGACAACATATTCTCTCTCCACGCAGGAAAATGATGGACTCTGGACAGATAGACTTCTACCAGCACGACGCCGTATGCAGCAACACCTGCCGCAGCACTAAATTTGACGTGCTGATCAACAGCACACGGGTGCCAGCAGGGAGCATGGTGCAGCCCAACCCACCGTGCCTGCCTGGTGACCCTCTTGGAGGACAGCTGCCTCCTCTGACAGGTAGATTTGAGTTGGCATTTATCCTTTTCCGTTGCCGTTCTCTTCACATATGCTTGAGCAGCTGTGTCCTGTCATATCATCAAGAGGATTCACACGAAAGCTTTAGAAATCAGTTGGACTTGGTTCATGTGTGACTGTGAGACAAAGGGACGATTGCAGACAAAAACTTGTAGAGGCTCAAGAGAAACGTTTAACCATGAAGTAAGTTGAACTGTAAAGAGGAAAGTATTACGTTGATTGCAGCCTCGTGGCTTTAATGATGCATTCCATAAACATTATGATGGTTTCAGAAGGTATTTTGTCTGTTCCAGGAGAGGTCGTGCATGACGCGGCAGAGTTAGAGGAGCCGTTCGAAGACAAGTTTAGTGGAGTGACTGAGTGGAGTCCTGGTCCGGTGCTGCGCGTAAACCCCACAACCGCCAACGGACACGCTGTCAAGAGAAAGAGGGCCGACGGCGCTGGTAAATAATGATGAAACATTGATGCTGGATGATGTTATACAGATGATACAACAGAGATTCAGGGTTGATTTATTTTTATTTTTTTAAAAGTTTGCACACTTGCACACCTTCAGTCTGTTGGAGGCGAAGGTTTACCTCTCCCAAAACCGCTCCGTTACCATCTTGTACCGGGTCTGTAGCAAAATGAAAATGAAGCACGGTGCTGTTATTGGCATGGAAGAGTCAAACAAAATGAATCAACACTTTCCAGTGGTTTTTACCGCTTTGTCAGCTGTTTCGATGGACCACCCAGATACATACAATGTCTGTGCTGATGTCTGAGAATCTCCATGAAGGTGAAAACCATCCCAGCCCATCCCAGCCGTGCTCAGCCCCAAACCCCCAGAGGGAGACAGATCCAGAATCTAAACATATTACTGATGGATAAAGGACAGAACAGTGGAGTTGTGCTCCAAAACCATCATCAAAAGTGAGGAAAACTATAACACAGACTAAACGGGTCATTACAGAGACATTTGATCATTTCTGAAATGCAAAGCTTTACGCCAGATTTGTCTTTTTTTTTTTTGGTGATAAAGGACGAGAGCCTCCAAATATCAGACGTCAGCGTGGGATGCTTTGTTTTTCTCACCGGGAAGTAGTTTTAAAGAGGACATTTCACCCGCGGGCCAGCAAAATGAAATCTTTATTTTCCCTCCTTCTCCTTTTACCTTATAAAAAAATAAGTAAGTTTAAGTGGAGTGAAACCAAGAGGTCCCCGTGTGCACCGTTAGGTTCCGCTACATTTCCCTCAGCCATGGAGACCGATCAGGTTTAATGTCTCCCCTGAGGAACAAAAGGTTTTGTTTGCTTTGTGACCTTGACAGGACAGGAAACGAAGTGGATTTTTTGCTTAATTATGCATTATACGATGACGTAAGGATGAATTCTTCACTAAAATGTCTTTACTCTGTGCAGATGTCTTCTGGTGGGAGGGTGTATGTGCCAGTAAGGAACTTTACTTATTGCAGAGTGTGTGTAAAGCCTGGGAGAGGAGGCAAAGTGGAGTTGTGGAGTTTTAAAGTGGTTTATTGGTCCGAATCGGGTTGCATTTTTATGAAGATAACCACAAAAGGTCACCAGAGACATTCAGTTTTGCGTCGATTTTACCAACACTGATGTTTATGTAGTTTGAATGAAGACTTGAAGAGGACACTCAGGCTGATGTCATGGAATTATAACACATATATGCGGGAGATTCTCAGTCCTCCTGGTGAATTTTTATCTCTGAATCTGACGAGATCGCTGATTTAATCCATCGTACAAAATGATTTGTAATAAACTGATGTGATCGATCGCTGCTCGTCCCACCGCGGAGGCCTGAGACCCTGAAGCACAGAAACTCGGCAAACTTCCCAAACTGTCACAGTTAGAGCTCTGCTCGGTCAGAAAAACATCCACACGGTGGATTAAACTTAAACATGACTGACGAGGAAGAATCCACATTATCAGATTCCAACAGCAGGGCGGCGCCAGAGAGACGTAATTTGTAGAACACTCAGTTAACAAATTCCTGCAGTGATTCAAGGAGGATTTTGGCAAATATAATAAAAATGTTTGTTGCAAAAAGAAAAAGTTACCAATCATCTTTCCATCTTGAAGTCAAACACTCAATTTAAGTGGAAACGAAGTAAATATGGGAAAACTCTGTTCAAATGAATGATACAATAAAAAAATCAACAGATAAAGATGTCGATTGTTCCTACAGATGTCAGTAAATGCCCGTATCGGTTTTTTTTTAACTGTGTGTTCGAGCTGCAACGCAACGCTCGGACTCAAATTGCAACCCGTATTGCATCAACGGCACGCAATAAAGGTATTTCACTACTTTGTGTGACTGCCACCTCTGCTTGTCACCGCTTGTTCCCGTTAAAAGAGCTTAAAGTTGCTGCTCGCTGGCTGACAGAGTGTTTTGCTCTTCTTTTTTTTTTTCTCTCTAAGCTCTGAATTCGGTGCTTTTCTACATTTTTCATTTTTTACACAGGGCCTGATTAGGTGTCGTTCCAGCTGGAACCCTTCAGATAAAAGAAAAAAAACAACCTTCGCGTCTTTTGTGTGAATGGCAGATTTCAGCGCCTTTGTGCCCAGACTGTATTTCTGCTCAGCGGGTAACAAATTGAAGCTCACAAAAGCGCCAAAGTGTACTTCTAAATCCCAAAAAAAAAAAATGCATTTCCCCGATGCAGTACGTATTTCAAACACGGGAGAGAAACGACTTCACTCACAGTAAACGGGTTCTGGAATATTTTGGCCTGATGTGTTGCTTTTTCGCTCTGCTGAAACTCAGTGGAACGATGACGCATGACTCGCAAGATAAGATATTGAGCAGCTCTGAAATGTTATCACTATAAATATACTGGGCTCATATTTTGCCCGTTCAGATAGGAGGCAGTTTCTCTCCGATCTGCCATCCCCTCCTCTTATTGCATCTCCTCTCGCTCCACCGTTTAACATTCTCTCTCTCTCTCTCTCCCTGTCTCTCTTTTTTTGACACATTCTTCTTCTTTCCGTCCTCACTTTATTACTTTCTCTCTCAATCCCTCTCTCCTCTTTAAGTCTCACCCCACAGACGTCTCCCTCCCTTTCTCACCACATTTCTCCTTTATGTTCCTTTGCCTTTTCTCACCTTTAAATCCAATTCCTTTAACCTTCCACTGACACGAGATATCAAAATGCGACCTTTCACACACTCTCTCTGTTGCTTTTTCTTATTTTAATGCATCAACCTCTCTCTCTCTCTCTCTCTCTCTCTCTCTCTCTAGATGGGGTACTGAGTCTGTGGAGGGGCGTGGCAGACATCGGACTGTTGGGGGAGGTCCTGTCCAGCCTCCAGGCTAAACTACTCGCCACTCTGAAAGGCGTGGAAGTCCGCGGCGAGAAGGCCAGCCTGCAGGAGGCAGGTGAGCTCGCACCGTTTGATGACCTGTGTTGGGGAGGGGGCGGTGACGCCGCACCGTAGCTGCACTGACCCGGGATGATCTTGTTTTATCAGACGCCGTGATGCTTAATTCCCTGTGTGAGACGTTGGGGCTGCTGGACTCGGTGAAGCACGCGCTGGAGCTGAAGCGCAGCCACAACGACAACAAAATCCATCCCGCACTTTACGGTGAGAGAGACAGGACGCAGCGAATGTCTCGTTTATGTCGAGCACGCATTAAAAAGACACACGGAGCACACAGGGTCAGATAAAGACGGTCGGAAAGGACGGAACAACCTAAAGTGATCGTCCTTAGCTTTTTTTTTTTTTTCCTCTCACAGCTGACATCTAGTGGCGGTGGGGGGTAATTACAACCAGTTGGTGAACAACCACTCCCATACCTCCATACAAAATGGAATTATCACAGTGAGGTGATGTCACAGGTTAAAAGATTATGGAGTAAAAGAAACCTAAAGAGAAAAACAAATGTAAAAATATGAATAACGAGTAAGTTATCGAGGCGCACGTTCACCGAGCGATTTCTACATGACACCTGTTAACGACGAAAGTCACGTTCGTCACGTACTCGCTGCCTTTGGTGTCAGTTTAGTTTTTAAATTGTGGCACGTCACACTTTTCTCCCTTTTTCCTTTCATTTTTCTGACGTTGTCGTCTGGCTGCAGCGGCATTCGTAACACTTCCTTATTCATCGCTAAAAACTGACAAGGTGCACTTTAGGTTTCAAAAATACAACAGACATAAATCGTAAAGCTCCTGATGCGAGTAAAGAATCCAGATATAAAACTGTTAAATGAACACTCAGACTGCTAATGGTATCAATGGCAGGATAAAAGAGACACCGGACGGCTGTGTCCTCGCTTCAGGCGTTCCCTGAAGCGAGGAGGAAATCAAACCCTTTTTGTGGTTGATCAAGACTTGATCGAGCCTTATTGATAACTGAGCTGACTGTCGACGTCTTGAGTCTGGGTTTTCTTGCTTTATGAGCTCCTATAAAATATTCAGTAGGCACAGATTCATTCATATTTAGATTTTGAAACCGTTAAAAGCCGTTTCCTGTCCTCTGTAGTTTTGAATGAGACCTTGGATCAGCGGAGGAAGCAGGGTTGCAATAAAAGCAACTCTTTCAAGAGCTCATCCTCGAAACACATGAGACTGCACCACCATCAGAGCCCCTCCAACAGCCTGGGCCAGACCTCGTCCCCCCCGGTGATCCAGCCTCTCTCCGTTACCGGTCTGTCTGTGGCGTCTCTCGCTCAGCTCGCCATGGGCCCTCAGCCCTTCACCCATTTCTCCGCGTCTGCCGCCGGCGGCCAGCATCATCATCGTGGAATACCGGAGAGGGAGCACGAGTTCGGCGAGCTGGGGAACGAGGAGCTGGAGGAGAGAGCGGAGGCCTTGGGGTTTGGCCAAAACGCCACGCTGAGGACCGTTAAGTTTTGCAATGACCTCCGGCTGAGAATCGAGGACTTGGAGGAGATGGGGAGCTTCCAGGACGTGGAAAAGGTGGTTATGGGAAAAAAGGCCTCAAAGAAACATAAAAGTAAGAAAGAGGGAGCGAGTGGACCCAGAGGGACGCTATAGGACAAAGGAGTGAGACATAAAGACACCAAGACGGAGAGATAAGAACATTTCTCCCTCAGACTCTTCTTCCTCCCAGGTTTTCTCCTCCTCGTACGTAGCCCGTGTCATTACTCCATTCTAAAGACTCGCTTCAGAAATCTGTAAATGTATTCCAGACGTTTCTATTTATATCCTTTGTGACGATCTTTACCTTTTGTTTGGACGTAGCAAACGAATCAGGTAAATTTGTTCCCTCAGATTCTTGTCGAGATGTCGTATTTGATATTAGTCAGGCTGGGATTACGGAGATTATTCCCTCCCTCAGGTTTGTATTCAGGCTCTGGTTATGACGCCTGAGATGCACCGGTCACTGTCTGAAGTTCGTAGACGAATCTTAATGTTTACCACTGAAACGAGTGTACGTGAGTGTTGTGGCTGTTTAACGTGCTGTTGTTTTAAACAGAGTATTCTTTGGTAATACGTCCTGTAATCCCTCCTCCTTTACTGGAAGACCATTTTAAAGAAAACCCCATCAGAGGTTTTCACTGTGACACTTTAACTCGTGTTGATCCGTAGTTAAGGGTTATTTAAAGGACTGCGTATCATTTAATGGACCTTTTCACATTATTAATCCATGAATTATTGACCGAGTGCCATGAGATAACTTTTGTTGTGATTTGGCGCTATATAAATAAAATAGAATTGAACTGAACCGCGACGAAAAGGCATTCACTTGTAGAGAATTTAAATTTTCCTCAATGAAGGATTAATCTCCCTTAAAATTCTCTTTATTCTGGATGTTTTGGCTATCATTTTATACGGATTTCCTTACTTTTTAAATCTACGATATTCACCGTTACACCTATTATTCTTACTCTTATAATGAATTATGTACATGTATTATTATTGTACGATTATATTGATGATAATAGATTTGTTATGTGTTTGGTATCTTTGAAAACTTTGGGCATTTCATCGTAATTTTCAATAAAACCTCATGAAGATAAAACCTCGTTGGTGGTTACCTCAGAGCTGAAGGGGTTAAATGATGCACACATTATTTTATGAACCCTTTCATATGTCAGATGTTACCTGAGCATCGTTCTCTGGTGGTTCGGTCCCACCGGTCACTCCGTCCAGATCTTCCTCACACAGACGCAGGCTTTCTGCTCCTCCTCGGAGACACTCATTATTATTTTCCCCGGTTCCATCCATCCATCCCATCTCCTGACGTGACCCTGAAAGCCCCCCTGGTGCACGGAGACAGGATTTCCTGATGCCTTTTCGCTCCGTTCTCGGATGTGGATTTAATGCGACCCCGGCACACAGACGATAAAAAGCTGCTGCTGCTGCTGGGGGTTCAACCTTTAGAGGATGTTGCACTTCTGTTCATCCCAAAATTGTACCTGTCAGCTGATGTCCAGTTACTAATACTCCCATAATACTCCTATGCTGTCTCTGCTTGGTGTGTGGACGAATGTAGACTTTGCTCAGGGCTTTGAACCCACAGGGATCAGCGGGGCGGCTGTTTTGGCGTCCTCAGCGTTCACCTCGGCGTCCTGTGCTGACCGTGATGGGTTGATAAGCAGCTTTTGTCACCTTCCCTCGCCGCCCTCGTCATATAAATCCGCGGCTGACACCGATTGTGCAGATGTGGCTGTTGGTTCGGAGTTATGATGGAGTGACTGATGATCAGGCGCTCTGCTGACACCTGTCCTCCTGTTGGACGCCAACGCTGCTCAACAACATTCTGCTAATTTATTGCAAATGTATTTGCATAAAACAACAGCTGCTTCTAATTTCAGCGGTGGGTATGAATCTAAACACCTGTCCTCGGGGATGGTGTTTTTGGTTTTCATTTTTAATCGGTGTTCATCCACTTTCCCAGGTCACACGAAGTAGTCGGTCATTTGCCACAGGGGCGGGGCTCCGTTCCTCGTCCTGGTCGAAATGATGTTGAAAGACACACGGATGCAGAAAAACGGCTGGAACTTCATATGGTAAGACTCGTTTTACACAAAAATTGAAAAAATCTCAACTTACCATATAAAATATGAGGACTTTTTTTTATACAATTATTAGATCATTTTTTCATTATAATTAGATGTTTTATTTGGAAGCAGAGAACAGCCGAGCTCGCAATAATATATTGATGCTGTTATCTCGAGAAAACAAATGTTGTTTTCTTGTGATAACAATTTCAATTAACCCGTTATGACAAGAAAACAAAAAGTTGTTTTCTTGTGATAACAAGACAAATTAACCAGTTATCATGAGAAAACGTTTCCTCTTACTTATAACATTAATCAGAGAAACAAAACTTCACATTTATGCCTCGACTTACTGATCAGTTATGAATCCGTAGTTTATTTTTAGTGTATTTTTTTTTTAATTTGGTCAATACTGAATGATTTAGTCATGTGACTTGTAACTTTGTAACCCTGTAACTTTATTCAAAGTCCTCTAAACAACCCTGGACTCTCCCCCTTAAAGTGGACTCTACCTATAAAATGTTAATGTAATCCTGCCAAACGTCTCCGTGCCTTAAGTGAATTGCTGCCCTGAACCTTAAACACCGGCGCTGAAAATGGCTTCCATGCATCAAACAGCTGTGATTACAGGTGTTTGCCTGACGTACTCTGAGCTCCTTTGGTCAAATTAAGTCATTTGCTGAGCCATCCGCGGTTCATCTGTCATTCAGGAATAACAACATTAGGAACTGGGATGAGGCCGCGTGTTGGAAGCCTTAGATGTCTCGCTGCAGGGGCCTGCGTCTGTTGGCCCCCTTTAATTTAATCCCCCGCTTTAATGTTCACTTGAGACCATGAAATGAATGATGAGCTGCCTCCATAATGGCACCTCCATCCAATTGGGCTTATGGAACGGCGGCTAGACCGCGTTTGAACGCAGGCTTGGACCGCGTCGGGAAGATGCTGAGTTGTACAGATGGAGCCCAAACCCTGGGCCGTGAGGTAACATCCTGCAGCGAGTGTCCAACCACTCCTAATCACGTACACGCCTCGAATTTGTTTACGCGTGTTTCTCTCGCGCCACGTGCGGGCGAACGTGATGAAAACGAGTCGAAACGCGCGTCGACTCTCTGACACGTTTGCACTCGTGCGTCAAATCGAAGATCTTCTCAGGCGTACGGAGCTAAAAACACGGAACTGCGGGTTATGGAAAAGTGCGGCCTCATCAGATGCAGATGTAATCTAATTTATGAAGATGTATGCTTTGTACCTGTCAGGAGGCAACGAGGAATCTTCCATCTTTCTGCGAACAGAAAGAATAAATATAATCCTAGCCATTAAACACAGGATATCACGACTGGAAGTCATTATTCAGCATTTCCTTTGTGAAGCCACTGATTTATTCATGAAATATGGAATCAGTGAAGTAAGTTTTGAATTAAATCGGATCCTCTGTACTTACAGTGCATGAGCTGAGTGTTTCCCCCTCTGCTCCGTGCTTTATTTCTACTTCTACTCTGGCACGTTGGAGAGGGACGACAGGAGTGAAGAGCGATAACCTGAGAGACGGCATTAAAAGGATTCCTGCTCCGGTGAGAAACAAACCTCCATCTCTGCCTCCTCTTAGCTCAATATCACTTTGCTACTTCAGGCCCCAACCAAGAGAGTTTGTGAAAGGAGGTCAGAGAATTCACTCCAGTCTGGAGGAGCACGGAATCCCTCCAAGGACCGCAGAGTGCACACAATGAAGGATTTTCACAGTTTTAATGGAAAAACAGACTTGTTCTCGTTGTTTACACTCTCTCTCTCTCTCTTTTTTTTTTTTTATATTATCATGTTATATCATTTTATATTGTATATTATATTCTATGCTTCTTTTATCATTATTTTTGTTGTTTTTGTTATTGTTTTGTTGTTATCATCTATCTATCTATCTATCTATCTATCTATCTATCTATCTATCTATCTATTGTTGATATAAGTTATATTTAACCGTGTTTACACTTTAAATCCATCAAAATAACACGCGGATCGTCGTTTGAGTACTTTAAAGTCACTTTTTCCTCCCACTCGTTTACATTTTTTACATGTCCTGAAGCATTAATGTCCCATAATTGCGACATTAGAGCGTTTACACTAAGTGATGAGTCCACAGCAGACACTCTGTAGGCGTAGCTAACAAGATTAATGCGGCGGCGTGGCTCGCTGGTTATCAGTTACACCTGTGCTTCTCCTGCAGTGGCAAGTTAAAGAAAAGCCTGCGTCTCCCCGCTGACCGTCCTCTTCATCACTGATGGCACGATTACACAGAGGTCACCTGATCCGCTGGGCTTCTTTTATTATGCAGCCTGCTTAAATAATGATTATTGTCCAACATTTAGACATGGTTGACCTACGACAAGGTGAAATACTCCACGGTTTGGCTCCAAAACCATCATTTTGTCATTAATGTTCACCTTCCTCCATATCTGTGCTCGGTCTGAACGGACGTCTGACTTGAACCTGCACACGGAAACAAAACAAAATCACACAGGCAAAAAAAAATCACATGTGGTCCACATTCAGCCCGCAGTGTGAACGTAGCCATGGTGACAGCTGCTATTTAAAAGCCACGTCTGAGCTTAAATAATACAGGAAACACACATGATTACACGTGTAGGACTGCAGGAAACATCCCCTCTAATATGTTGTTGTTGTTATTATTATCAGCTAAAGTATCAAACTGTCCATCCATCTATCTATCTATCTATCTATCTATCTATCTATCTATCTATCTATCTATCTATCTATCTATCTATCTATCTATCTATCTATCTATCTTATCTGTCTATTTGTCTGTCTGTCTGTCTATCTATCTATCTATCTATTCATCCATCCATCATCATCATCATCTATCTATCTATCTATCTATCTATCTATCTATCTATCTATCTATCTATCTATCTATCTATCTATCTATCTATCTATCTATCTATCCATCTGTATCTTCATTAGACACAGAAAGGTTAAATTCTGGTCTTTGTCCTTTGACTGACAGATGTCTATCTTGTCCTTTTCTTGGTTTTGTGGTCTCCCCCTGTAAACCGAACGTGTCTTTACCCTGATTTGTCCTCGTTCGGTTGCCTCCTCCATTAAGCGCCCTAATGACTTCATCCTCCGTTTCTTTTTATTCCTTGACCTTTTCCTTCCATTTCAGAATGATTATGTCTGAGTTGATCTTTTTAATGTAACTACTTTCGAAGGGAATTATTTTTCTGCCTTTACTGATGTGTGGCAGCAAAATGTTGGCATTTTTCTTTTGCTAACTAGGAGTTTCTTTTTTCTGTTTTGTTGTGTAGGAGGAGGATGACGGTGGGGGTAGAATATCAGCAGCAGTCATCTTCCTCCACACACACCGACGGGCTCATACACATATTGAATGTACACAACGCACGCCTATACAAATGAATTTTGTGCTTTCATACATCATGAAATATGCATACGCACCTAATTATACAGTCAACTTCCTCTTCCTACGTAAACAAAACTTCTCAAACTCTTCCTGTCATCACATCCACATGCAGAGAAATTTAATTAACACAGAAAATCCATTTCCACTCGTCTTTAGTCTGTTGAGTTTCCATTTGTTCCACTTTTGTCTTATAGAGCAGTGATTGTCTTTCCGTTGACAAAGTGAATGTTTTATACACAGAGGTAATAAAATGTGTGTGTCTAAGTTTAAAATGATGGGACAGAGAGAAATAAAAGGTTTACGTGAAATATTTAAAGCGACCGGACTCAAATCTGATGAAGGTCTAGAGGAACAAAAATGCTGAAATGTGTCTTAATGTTTTTAAATTAACCAGGAAGAATCCACAGACAGACATTGTCTCTTCTTCCAGTATGGAAGCAAAAATGATAAAAGTGACACACAATCAAAACAATCAATCAAACTGGGATACAAGACAGACGCAGGGAATAAAGGTCATCATTTGTAAAATATATAAAAAAAAAGATAAACAATGACAGAGTTCTATTGTCAGATTTAAGCATATCTGACATTTTATTTGTTTTTCTTGAATGAATGAATGAATGTAGCACCTGAAGCATGAAACTATTTGGAAGCTGCTCCTGGAAATAAGTAGCATAACAACAAGAGCAGAGGCAACACACACTCACGGACACACATACACACACACACCTTGCACTGTAATAATGGGACTTTTATGGCCATTATCACTCGGAAGCACATGTTTTAGTTGAATCTTTGACAATAATAAAATAATAATCAGCAAAGAGAGACCAGCGTTTGTAGTGAGGATATGAAGGAAGTGTGTCGAATCAACGCACACTCACACACAGACGCACACACAATGGGTCTTCTTGCTTGACCAAAGTTGTGATCGCCGCCGCGCAGTTCCCGTGTTCGTCCGCTTGGAGGCGCCCTGTCCTCGGCTTGTGGCCGCGCGGGGCTTTGAGAAGTGAGATGTGTCGGTGAACTGTTTACCCTGACGTCACTTTGCAGGACTGGCTGTGTCCCGGCTCCTCTCTGTAGATTTGGGGACCGATTTGGACTCCTCACAACTCCGTGCGCGCCGGAGCTGTCGGAGTGACCGAAATGATTCCTGCGCATTTTTAAAGTGGACTAAAAACTCCAAGACGATGAACACCTGCGCCCTGCTGCTCATTTTGACTGCTCACATCTACGCCGACGGCATCGAGGGGCCAACAGGTAAGGACCGTTTGTCTCCCCCGTGGAAGTTGGACATGTGGGGTGAAAGTGGCAACGACGGCAACTTTACGCGTGTGAACGTCTCCAAACACAGCGCTGCTGCGTTTTCCCCCTCCTTCGGCTTTCCCAAACACGGGACGAGGAGGGATTCTACCCGCTCAGTTGATAAAATAACTTTAACGGAAGGACGGGGAAGTTTTCTTCGACCTTTCAAACGATTTCGTGATGATCTTGCTGATTATTTTTTGGAGGGGAGGACCGTGCGTCTCCCATTTCCCCCATTTTTCACCAAAACAACCCGATCCGCTCCGCCGCGCTCCACAGTCGCTCCTGGTATCTCTCGATATTTTGAAAGGCACCAGGTCGTCTAAAAACAACACGTTTGACATTCGTGAGCTCAAAGTTAGAAACGGATTCGTCCAGACTCTTTGATTTGATGAATATGCTGCGAGCTCGGATCTCTCCATTTCTTCTGTGGGAATCTGTGAGGACAGCAAACACTCCAGTCACTCCTTTCAAGTTTCACCCGAATGGCGGTTGAGTCATTGAAATGCAAACAGATTTAACAGAATGATCATTTTAATATGACTGTGGGGGGGAAAAACGCTGATGTTTGTTCAGAGTTGTCCTCAGTGGCAGATTCATCAGAATGAGAAAT
>OMNV01026109.1:0-10000 GCA_900303265.1 Brotula barbata | reverse complement strand
AAGAGAGAGATGATCTTAGACAAAGAGAGAGAGAGAGAGAGAGAGAGAGAGAGGAAGCATCAGTTTGTTTTGTACTTGTCAAGGTCACAGCAGCTGAAAGTGGAGATCCTGAGGGAACACCACAGTTTGTGTGGGTATGTGTGTGTGTGTGTGTTCGTGTGCGTATGTGTTTAAGTTGTGTCAGTCACAGACGAGCCTTGAATTTTTTTCAGTATATCCTCGCATTTCAATGTGAATGTTCCTCTGTGTGTGTGTGTGTGTGTGTGTGTCCTTTGTTTTTGTGAGTTTAAAGCCCTGTAGGGCCTCACAACAGGATACTGCAATGCATTCCAATTGCTGCTCAATTAATTGTGCTATAGACACACGTGAACATTCAACACACACACACACACACACACACACGCACGTGCCTATAGAATCCGTACAGAAGAGTGTTGACACGTGAGAAGCAGACGAGCTCAGAAATTGAACTGAAATTGAATCACACACACTCCTGGTCTTGGAGCATTTCTGTCATAGGTCTGCCGATTTTATTGGCCAATATTGGCAGATATATCGGTATCGGCGTGTGTGTTCACTTATACGCACCAATATCTTTTTGTTTTTATTTTTTTTTAGATGTTTATGGGGCAATAAAAGCTGCATAGACCTGTTGGAGAGGCCGCAGCTTATTTGTTGCCTTGTTTTTATTCTTTAAAGTCATAAGGCAGCATTTTATGTCAGTAAAGTGAATTTTTCTGTTCAGTGCTCTGATGTCTGGATATTTGGATAACAAAGTTTATTAGGATGTCAGATCTTTCTCACAGTGTTTTATAACCACAATTGATGGATCACTGCTAAATTTGTGTGTGTGTGTGTTTACATTCTGTGATATATCGGCCAATATATCGATATTGGCATTTTCTTACTCCCAAATATCGGCATCGAGCCCAAATATCGATCAGGCCGTGCACACACACACACACACACACACACACACATCAGGTGAAAGCTGTTGAATTTCTCTGTGTTCTATTCTTTTCTGGCAAACAGACAAAATTTGAAAACGCAGACAAATTCTAAACGGAGAATTAAATGATTAAATTACGTTTTGCTTTTATCATCCTGCCGTAAACAGGGTCCAGACTTTCCATCATCTAAGTGGGTTCATCATCATTACTCCGACCTCTGACCTTTGACCTCATTTACTACTCGACTATATAGCGGAGCAGCTTTGACCTCATTTACGGTAAAACACAGCAGACCGTGTCAACTTTAACGTGTGTGTGTGTGGCGTCTTTCCGCTTCCTGTCTGTATCTATATTTGAAATTATTTATTATAAAACAACAAAGATGATTTTTACTTGCGGCGTTTTTGTTTTTTTTTATCCGATACACTTGAAATAAAAGGCCCCCTCGGTGTAAATAGGGCTCCTTAAAGTGAGGAATGGACGGAGCAGACAGTGCACTATTAAAATAGCTGCTTACTGCCGGCTGTAAACGCTGCTGGGAGAATGAAGTGGAGGATTTTTATAATAAATAAACTTTTATTACGGCTGCAGGCTCGTATATTAGCATTTCCCACCCAGACAAATCAGTCGGACTCTCTCTCTCTTTGTCTCTCTCCTGATGACAGCTGTAGTAAATTCCTATCAGTCGCCGTGGAGGTGGACCAAATTTTCCCTCTTCGGCCTTAAACGGTGATGTCATCGCTCCGATAGATTACGCGGATCGTAACAGTCGACGACGCGATTCAGATTTACACGTTGCTTCATTGTGTGTTCTTCACGGGTGGGACCGTTATTCTATTAGATTATATATAAGAATTAAAGCCCCACCCACAGATCGGCCATTTTCACAGCCGGTCTCGACTACTGTTTCAAAAAAACTTTATTAACTAGACTGAGCAGAGCGAGGGACGGAGTTCTAACTGGCACAAAATGTCTCCATGCTGTTCAAATTTTGGAGACTTCAAACAGACGACCGATCGCAATGCGAGAATCGATCGCGTTCCGATTACGATTAAAGTTAAAATACGACGTTAGTTCTTCTTCTTCTCTCCTAAGTAGTCAGTTTGTCATACTTTGTGTTTCCCAGCCCCCATCCTCATGCATCACCCTGTTTTTATCTCTTCTTTATCTCTCTCTTCTTCTTATCTCCTCTCTCTCTCCCTCTCTCTCCATCTGCACCAATAATATTGTGTCCACTAGTATCAATCAAACACACACACACCCTTTGGTGCTATCACATAAAGGAAAATGGCCTCCGGACACACACACAAACACACACACACACACACCATCACAAGACTGTGTGTGTGTGCACATATATATGCCCTTTAGATCTCGCCACTTGATAAATGAGACGTAGCACACACACACACACACACACACACACACACACACACACACACACTTTTACCTGCGGCTCCGTACAGATCCATTAACACATTAAATAAATGAAACCTCCTCAATAAAAAGAATGAGCAGCAGCCCACGTATTAACATGAGGAACATGATAAAAGTGCTCCTCCATTGTGTTGTTATCACTCTGCCATAATGCACCGGGAGCCCGGGATCGGCCGCGCCGTTCGGACGTTCCACGCTCAGCTTATCGGCGTCTGGGGCCCTAGCGCCCCACGCTCAAAGACGCCCATTGTTGGGAGATTTGGGGGCGAACGGAGAGGAGATTTTGGGAGTTTTAGTGTTTTGCACAGTGGATTTTTATGAGCGAGCGAGACAGATAGAGGATGACGAAATGACGGGGAGAGAGAGGGAGATAAAAAGAATACAGATAAAAACACAGGGAGAGAAAAAAGGGCAAACAAAAGTGTTGTACTTCCAAATCCCTCCATGAACCAAACAGGGGACACCGGAGTACGGACTCATTTTATCAGGTCCGTCCTAAACATGGGAAGTCGTGGGTCTTACTTTCTTGTGCTTTTGTGTGGAATGCGTCCCAGCATTCGTAGCAGACATCCAGCCAGTACTGAGCTGTAAAAACACCTGATGGGTCTGATCGTTGGGGGCCGTGTGTGTGAGCAGCAGGAGTTCATCGGGCTGTAGATAAAAGGTTGGACCGAGAATTGATGTCCTGCCAGCATGTGTGTGTGTGTGTGTGTGTGTGTGTGTGTCTTCGCTTTTCACGAGAGGTTTTAACCGTACGTGTCTGTGTGTGTGTATTCATGCTCGAAGTGTTTAAGTGTCAGGAATCCTTTTCCAGATTCTATCCACCCCACGGTTCCTTCCTGAGAGTCTCCGCCGTATAATTAGCAGACTTTGTGCTGTAAACATATGATTTTACATTCAAAATTCTTTTGATACCCACTTTCACTTTTAATTTCTAGGCTTTAAAGGCGAGATGACAGAATTTGGGAGGTCTGCTGACAAATTGTACACTTATCTGTGAGTGGCAATTTCTAGAACGATGTGCACGATGCACCAATTGCCATGTTTTGGTCTTTTTGCTCGGCCCGTGACAGATTTCGGTGACGGTTTATTCCCTGTTGGTGGCGAGCGGGAACAAAATGGATCGACCTCTGGCACAGCTTACAGTGGTTTGTAGAGGACAAACATAGTCAATCACATTGTCAAAACAGGGAAGAGTAAGGGCGGTGTCAAGAACAGTGTGTGTGTGTGTGTGTGTGTGCGCATGTGACTTAGTGAAGTACCCAGAATGCACCTGACCTCTCATCACTCAACAATCTGACTCCCGAGAGAGCCAGAGAGAGAGAATTAGTTCTGTGAAAGAATGTGAGAGAGAATAAATGATGAATGTCAAAACCATGACACACACGACTGTGGCTTCACTGTGTGTGTGTGTGTGTGTGTGTGTGTGTGTGTGTGTGTGTGTGCACGTTGGTGGGTTTTTGCTCTAAAAAGTCAACAAATCGAAGAAGCTTTAGTGATTTGGGACATTGAGAGTGTGTGTGTGTGTGTGTGTATTGATCTCGGTGTAGGATGTCACTCTCTGGAGGTCTGAACTACACACATACACACTCACACACAGTGGCAGGTCCATCCCTGAACGGTGATTTATAATGTGTGTTTATCTCCTCGAACATTAAGGTGAGAATGTGGATCTTTTCCCTTTTGTCGTACGTTTTACACTAACACATCGGACCTGATGTGTAATATTACCAAACAGTTTAATCTTATCGGTACATGGTCATCTTTGTTGATACTGCGGCCACCACATCACATAGCATTAGCATTAGCGGCTATACTAGTTAGCTAGTTTGACTTACTGTGTTTACCAGGTGTTCAGGCTACACCAAGCTCCATTAGCATAGCAGACAGAAAACCAAAACTGTTCCACTGTGTTAAATAACAACATCCACAATGTGTTGACCATATGATGTGTTGATGGGTGCATAATGAGTCCTTGGGTGCAAAAACCCAGGCTACATTAGCTCTAGCGGGGTCCTGCAAGCAATTAGTCTGGTTTAGCTGTCTGATGCAGCATAGCAGCTAGCTTACAATGAGCTAGCTCATAGAATAATTGGCTGCTAGTGTGTTTGATTTCCTGTTTGACAGCAGGCTAGCTATCTCAGCATAAGCTTGATGGAATCTGAGTGTTTTGCATGTAACTTTGTAACTTGACTCAGTACTCAACTTTATGTGGACATAGCCTGAAACTTGGTGTACCTCTTGCTCGCTCTCTCTCTCTCTCTCTCTCGTCCAGATGATGTGATTGCTTTCAATGGACTGTGTTTTGTTTTTGCCTAATAAATCACCATCTATCACAGCCAGACTGACACACACACACTCACACACGCACACACAGCCGCCACCGCAGCAGCAAACAGTTAATAATAGACCATTCATTTGTCATCCTCTGAGCTGTTGAAAAGGAAAGTGTCTTGGATATTGTGCGCGAGTGGTTGTGTGTGTGTGCGTGCGTGGGAGTGTGTGTGTGTGTGTGTGTGTGCGTACGTTTGCATGTGTGTGTGTATTTTTAAACTGACAATAGAGATTTGTCCCCATTCATCTGACTGATAACACACTAGAGCTGTCAACTGGAGACCAGCATTATCCTTTGGACACACACACACACACACACACACACATATACGAACACGCACACAAACAGTTACATGTAATGGGCTAGCCCACACCAACAGACACAATGTAGAACAGGAAAACATATGAATAGATGTGTGCAAGGACACACACCAATAGAAATATATCCACATATGTACACACATTTATGCCAACACACACGCACACACACACACACACACACACACACAGAGGGATAGAGAGAGTGAGTACAACACATAAATACATCAAATCTGCCATTAATATTTAAAGAGTTAAAGGAACACAACCTCACCTTGAAGGTCAGGAAGTAGCCTGTGGTTGTAGTTGTGTTGTATTCCAGCGTATAGACTGAGCCCCTGCTATGATAACACACAGGGAATCAGATGTTATCCTGTACCAGTTAGTTTGTGTGTCTAACACTATTAGCCTGTGTAATAAATTTCCATTAAAAACGTTTTTTCCGTTTTACCTCAATGCTAACGCATAACGAATTTCCCTTTAACAAGCTAACAAACGTTAGCATCGGTACCGCAGCCATTTGATCCAAAGTTTACAGTAAAATGTAGCATCAAATCATTAAAGTTGGTGTCCAGCGTTCTACTTCCCTCCGTGCCTCCAACAGGCCGACGGACGCCCCGTGAATCACTAAGAGCGCTGTAATTATGCAATATCAAAAGTGTAATATTAGCCCACTTAGCTAATGTTTAATGCTGTAATTAATTCTGAACCCTGCAAGCCAACATCAATTTATTTGATCAGGACTTTACAAAGTCACATGGAGGTTTTATACTGTTTTGATGGATGTGTGTGTATGTGAGTGTGTGTGAGTGTGTGTGTGTGTGTGTGTGTGTGTGTGTGTGTATGTGTGTGTTTAAAATACGGCCATGTTAATGGAAGTGTGATCTAGAGGAGGAAAAGCTTATTAACTGGAATTTTACGCTCTGGATTTCATGTTTTTGTTTTGTTTTTGAGGGGAGGTTATTCTATTTCATATTTTCTGACCAGGAGGTTTGTTTACTTACGGGAGAGAAATAATTATGTAACAAACACACAAACACACACTATCAGAGGTGTTTGTTAAAGACAAGAAAATGTGGGACAAAAAACACGCAGGAAAACACAGAAATGTGGCTTAATAAAAAAAATAAAAAAAACCTCTCTCTCTCTTTCTCTCTCTCTTTTTCTTAGTGTCTCTCTCTCTGTTTCTCTCTGTCCTTGTCTTGGAGGACGAGTGCTGCAGTAAAGTGAGCGTCTCTGCTGTGTATTAATCAGTTTTATCTGAAGACCTTAAACACATAAACGTCATGGAAAAACTCCATTTATTCTCTATGCTCTTTATGTCTGAATCTGTCCTCAACTAAAACTCTCGCAACCATTTTGTTGCGTCTACAGCTGCTAAATATTTTCATAAAATGCTAAATATTATATACAGATGTCTTCTAGATCGTAGTCGTAGAGATTTTCACCAAAATGCCATCACTGCGTATCGTTCTGTGTTTATTTGTATAAATGGGGTTCTTCTTCTTCTTTTAGACAAATAAAATAAAACCATAATCTCACTTCTAACAGTTTAAACAAAAAACTGTTCTTTTCCCCTCTGCACATTCCATAAATTGTGGTAAAAGAAAGAAAAGCCAAGAGCCTTTTCAACAACTGTGAGAGGCTTTACAGAGGACAAAAGTCACTCGTCCTCTGTGATGTCATTTCCTGTCCTAATGCACAAGCTCTTCCACAGAGGACACACGCGAACAATTAGCTTCCAAATGGAGCTGAAGACACAGAGAGACGCTCTCTCTCCCTCACACACACTATCACTGACACACTCTCTCTCTCTTGCTTTGTACCAAAATAAAAGCATGCGTGCATATTTTGTGTGTGTGTGAAGTATGAGTTGTATGTTGTCCCTCCCATTCATACCCTCTGTACGTTATATAGATAATAAATAATCATTTATTAATATTGGGATCATAATTGCGTGACATTTTTTATTTGGACAGAATTAGGAAGGAGGGACGAGACTAAATTATGGTTTTGAATTCAACTTTATCTGGTAAAATTGTATTGTTTTCATAAATCTCTGTCAAAGTTAAACTTCATCCAATCAAAACTAATCTAATCGCACCATCGCAGCATATCTGTTGTCTATAGTACAGGAAGTAAAACATTACTTATACACAGGTCATTACTGTATATATCTGATGTTGTACATACAGAAAAAGTATTTTTAGTCTAAAAATGCAACAATTTCTGGCTTGTAATTGGACTTTTATTCATTTGTGAGTGAACCTGTAAGTTGCGGCCCGTCTCCGTCCACGTGGATGTCCTGTCCCGCAGAGTATTTGTCTGATAATGTTCTGCAGTAATTGTAGGAACGTATAATTTCACGTGTGTAATTAGCTCCACCGCCGCCTTTATGGAAAGTAGTTCTGCCAAGTTTTAATTGATTAAAAGTCGGCGTGTTATTGCGAGAACGAACAATGTAGATCCAATTAGTACTGTAACGTGTAAACATGAACGACAACTCCCATGGTGCACTGGGGCCCGTGTGTGTGTGTGTGTGTGTGTGTGTGTGTGTGTGTGTGTGTGTGTGTGCACGATCGGTCTCATTTCTTAATCATTACTTTCTGCTCCAGATGAGACTTTATGACGGGACTAAATTGTCTTAAAGGGATTTCTTATTAAAGGGATTACGCCTGTGTAATCCTCATTGTCCCAGCGGACATTGCAAAACCTCAATGCACACACACACACACACACACACATGCATATACAGCACAGCATAGACACAACAAGACTGGAAACTTCATAAATATTGGAAATGTATATATTTATTCAAGCATTTTCGGACTTAATCGCTGACTAGACGTGACAGTGGGCACGCAGGGGTCACATGGGGTCAATCGGAGCCCACCAGGGTTCACCCGGCCGTCAAACCGCAGTGGTTTCCCTCTTGAACCTGAATTTGTTTCCTGTGCCGCTCGATCCACTGATGCATGTTAAAGTGTGAATCTCTTCAATTTTGGATGTCTGTGCCGAGCTTAAAACGAATGTGTGTACGTCTGTGCACAACCTTGCGTGTGTAAAATTCATGAACAAAGCGCGTGTGTGTGAGTGTGTGTGTGTATGAATTAGCGTTCACATATCGTGTTTGGCGGCTCTGCTGCTTCTCATCCCCAATTAAGGAAGACAAATCCGCTTCTATCGGCACTAATGACAGTGTTTAAGGTGAAGGGACTGTGTATTTATTCAGCACCAACACGGCTTATTTATCCATTTCCATAAGAAAGACAATCTGCTGCTGATTTACCACGGCTGCTAAGGAAGGGATTAGAGGAGGAAGGAGGGATGAGAGGTGGAGGAGGAGAAGGATGGGGTCTAAAAACACAATGGGAGGAGAAGAAGAAGAAGATGAGTCAAGGTGGGTGGAAGATAAAGGGAAGGAAGGAAGGAAGGAAGGAAGGAAGGAAAATAGAAGTAGAAGATGAGTCAAGGTGTACAGAAGATAAAGGGAAGGAAGAAAGAAAGAAAGAAAGAAGGAAGGAAGTGTGTGTGTGAAGGAAGCCCTTGGCTGGAGACTGACTCTGGATGCTCTCTGTCTCCCCCTGCAGGTGGAGCTGACAGGCAGCAGCGTGTTTGACTACGTCCATCCTGGCGATCACGTAGAAATGGCCGAGCAGCTCGGCATGAAGCTTCCCCCAGGCCGAGGAATGTCTCTGTCCCAGGGGGCCATCAACGAAGACGGAGCGTCCTCGGCCTCGTCCTCCTCGCACTCGGAGACCCCCGAACCAGGTAGGGGAGGGAACGTGTCCTGTATGAGGACGATGTGTGTGTGTTCCAGTCAATGCTATTATAACCACAAGACTGACATAGATACAGATCCATCAATCATTACACTTTCATTTACATTGTAACCTGTGGATTCACCGCACTGTACTGTGGAGAAACTCTGACCTTTATTTTTATTTTATGCCTTTTCTTCAGTGTCCTGTTTATTCATTTACATGTAAGGTGTGAAAAGTTGTTTTTATTTATACGAAATGGTGCACGGGGTCGTTAGCCGCTCCTCGTCCGTGCTTCCTGTAGAAGTGGACCGGAAACTGTCATAGGACAAAAGGCAGATTTTGACTGATGAGAACCGTTTAGAGACAGAACAGGTTGATGAAACGTCGCAGAAAATAGAGCGAAATCGACCGATTTCCGGAAATCGGCAACAATCGTTAGAAATTACACTGAAGTATGAACCGCTTTGTGGATTAAAGGTCATGAGAAAATGAAAGAGGGGCAGGAGAGGAGGAGGAGGGTGAGCGGGCTGGTTCCATACTTTTTGGGAGTCGATTTGATAGACAAAAACGTGAAGATGAGAGAAAGTGGAACAAGAATGATGCAGTCAGCTTCATCAGCCAATCAGAGGAAACAAAACAAATATTTAGTTCTTTATTTATGCCTTTGTTTTGTCTGTGACCACATTTGGGATCGGGTCTTTGGTCCCTGTCAGGTCCGATTGGGTTCGGATCTCCCCAGGTTTTCACCCCTTCGTCTTCATTCGTGTCCTCTGTCCGTTCCTTGGATGAACAAACTCAGCTTTTTTCACTCCGACACTCTCAAACACACGTGTTCGTCTGCTCCCTCTCTTTTGTTCCGTCTCTCCCTGAAGATGAGCTGTCTACCTTTCTGTTTTATCTTGTCTCTTGTTTCTTCGGTCCCTCAGATATTCTTACATCCTCCTTTTCTCCTTTACGTCTGTCTTTGGGCAAATTAGCATTGGAAACACTGCTCCACATTTGTGTATTTCCCCCTTTTGTCTCTCTGTCTCTCTCTCTTCACGCCGTCCCTCCAGACACGTTGACTTTGACGGACACGTTGTGCGTCCTCTCATACACTCTTTGTGTGTCGGCGCGTGGGGGAGACTCCAATCGTTAGAGGTTTGCAGAAAGTCAAAGAGAGAAAAAAAAAGAAAAAAGAGAACAAAAAAAAATCTC